>JAHWFP010098982.1:0-10381 GCA_023313725.1 Lithobius niger | reverse complement strand
CCCCCCCCCCCTCCACTTGCATGCATGCTTTCAATATCTTGTAATGTACAAGTTGTCAAGTGCTCTTACCAAAGAGATTACTGGCCAAATGGATGATGTTTGTTGCCGAAGCCAATGAACGGATAAAAGGATGCATTCAAAGTCGAGAAGTTGTCCTTGACTCGGGAAGATAGTACCAAATCGACGGAATCTGTATAGGAGACAGAATGGAGAAGACATAGAGAAGACAAGCTGGGGAGTTGTCTTCTCTAAGGGGCCGTCGATCTCCGTGCCGGCTCCGTGGTGGAGTGCATCAGTATTTAAAATTTTGCAAAAAAAAAAAAAAAAATACATGTACGTTGTCCAAAGCGACCAAACAAGTATTTTAGCATCGAGGTGAAAGCCCCGGCCAGGGTAGAAGAATGTACAGGTAGTGCCACTCTTTCTCTCACAACGGTAAACATTTTGGACCAAAAGATGTACCTGCTTTCAACGATTTACCGCCAGAGGACGCTGTCCTGAAGTAACGGGAAGCGCAAAGTATCATGGGGATCAAAACTATTTAGCGTCACTAAAACAAATTGATCACGATTAAGAGTACAAAATTAATCGGCTTAAAATATATCGTAATTCAGATTAGGACATTAAAATAATTTTAGAGAAGATCATAACTGGCTGATCAAGTTTTATTTTTAAAAAACCAACATTCCATTTTAAAACGGTTGTCGTTACGAGTGGAGCTAATTATTATATCACAGACGGTTTTGTGTTCGGAGAACGTTCCAGTAGCGTCCTCATCGGCCGTTCAGGCAGAAACTTCTTCCGTGGTTTACGCTTAGTGTAACGAACTGTATACAGTTTGAATCGAACACAGAATAGGTTCTTCAACTTCGGATGTTGCCAACGCACGAGTACTTCGTATGTTTTGGCAGGTATTGTTGCTATTATCGTGGTTACCATGGCAACGATGCCGCCATTTTTTATTTCAAGTTTCGCCTCCTACCCGGACGCAAATAACTTTTTTTACACGGGCGCTCAGGATCCCAGGCGTCTTCGGATCTCTGGCGTCATTCGGATCACATAACCTCACTCCCAGAAGTTCTCTTCCTTCACACCAGCTGATAAATTATATGGTGGAAAACGGCGCCGATTTAAGTGAGCCAAGGCAAGATTAATTCCACCATTGGAACGCTATTTGTAATGTATTTCACGAAATAATCGGGAGTTGACAAAAAACGATGTTGATTTGGACTGGTTAATTTTGCGTATGTCAACAAACAAGCGGTCGCATTAAAATGCATGCCCGTGTCACTGTCAATGTATTAACTACGTTTTCTTTCGCTAATCCAAGATTTACACAAGCTTCAAGGGGCCACGTGTTAATTTAACTACAACCAGTTTTCGCCTCGCCATGCTTTGATTGTGGAAAGTAATAGAACCAGAGGGGGTCGTCTCAAAACAAGCTTTTTGTGACGAGCCCCTGTGATTAGAACTGCCGAAATTACGAGACGCTTCTGTCTATTTAACCTTGGCGTCGGTTGGCGTGGTCCAACAGTTTTTCGTGTGAGTTATGTGGTTTATTTCAAACACAAGTGGGGCTGAAACAAACACTCGTCTTATTACTTTATTTTATACTAATTAAAAAAAATTAAACGTGTTAATTCAGTATTTCACAACTATTTTGTTTGTTTGGCTGTTGGGCAGCTGAATTTGGATGGCTTGCCTGCGTTACTTGTTGTTAACTAGCAACCAGTAGGCGAGAATGTGAATGATGCATTGTGTAGCGAACCTGGTTTTTTTAAATATTTCTACTGGAGTTAACATTTTCTCACTTCACACTATGTTATGAGAGGAACCATAAATTATCTATCTTCAATGTTAAAATTATTTTATTTGTTTTGCGTAGTCATAACGTCTCGAAACGAGATCGTATCACATCATTCCCATTGAATTCAATGCAAATACATGGATGTGCTCGATCGTCGCCAAAGTCTAGGTGCCTGCCCTAAGCTCGTAATACAGCACTGCCAAATCATATGAAATATATATAGAAGCATCCTTGGCCCAAGTGAGTAGCAGCCAGTATTCGGAGCTAATTCGCACATTTTTTAACAATGAATCGACTTTATTGTAATATTTAATATTTCGCTCGATCGTTCATAGATGTTAACATGTTTTTGAACAATCTCAGATCAACTACCGTACTCATTTGAACGAGCGTTCACGCGGGTTTGCCTACTAACCGCAATGCAGGAAGCCGGAGAAACGTCTTCAAGTTCATCTTCCCGTGAACGCTCGCAATGAGAAGTCGATTCATTATTGAAAAATGTGCGAATTAGCTCTGAATACTGGTTGCTACTCACTTGAGCTGACTTGAATCGGTGCCGTTTTCCGCCATGTTTGATTTGCCAGCTAGTGTGAGGGCAGAGAACTTCTGAGAGCGAGGTTACGTGATCCGAATGACGCCGGAGATCCGAAGACGCCTGGGATCCAGTGGGCCCGTGTAAAAAAAGTTATTTGCTACCCGGACCAGACAAGTGCTGCCTTCTAGTGCCGTTGGTGGAAGCAGGTTTTTTTTGTTTTTTTTTATTATCCCCCGTTTTCAGAAAAGCGTCACTATCCTACTTAATCTACCCTGGACCCGGCTCTTACCGGAAGTTGACTGGGATAGCAAAAACAAGAAAGCTTCTCAAATTGCTCTGGACAGCCTAGTGGTACAAATAATGCTTTAGACCGTGAGAAATCTTAACAATAAAGACGTACAGCGCGTGTTCCAGTGATTTAAAAAAAAAAAACCGGATTGCTCTACGATAAGCCTTCTGGCTAGTTTTAGTTTCACCCCTTTCAATATTTTGCGAATCGGCTACTTCTTCCTGGATGGGGTGGCTTTCATCGATGGCCGCCATTGTTTTTGTAACCATCTTGGATATCAACAAGGCACTCTGCTACTGAAAACGTAGAATCTATTATCTGTGTTCGTTCTGCGGACAACTCAAGATAGGCCGCGGACACTATCGTTGTGTAGAATGTATCCACGCGACGTGCGCACGTGAGAAACGACGGGAGGCAAGCCCCTGTAGTTTTTAGAAGCGAGTTAACAAAGTCACCATCAGACTTCGCCATGATTTTATTTTTACGATAAAGCAAACTGTGGCGGTGTCTGGTTGCAACTTTGTTGACTCACTTATTGAAACTAGCGCTGATGTCACCATCATTGCAAAATACGTCGCCCGATGGCGCTCCAATCAGGCTTTTCGGCACGCCATTTTATTTATTTATTTTTATTCAATAATTAACATCACGTACGTGTATTTAGCGTTAACGTCAATTCGTTTTGCAGGTCAATCGAAATGGTTGCATTACAATTTTCAGAAAAGGTGAAACGAATTAATTACCCTTTATGGATAAATCTAATTCGACTGTCGAGTTGAATTAAACTTTCTGAACATGTTATATCTACCCCAAAACAAAACTTGTTAAGGATTCCCACCAAGCTATTCGGCTGTGTGAAGTCGTGATATCAAATGCCAAGCTCTTTCGCCAAGCTAATCCCACCGAGTAATAATTCGAAGGTTAAATGAAATATATGAAAATTGCTTACTGTGCAGTTTTCAATTATTTCAATTAACGTTTGAAGTATTAGTCGGTGGGATTAGTTTGGCGAAAAAGCTTGGCGTTTGATATCAAGACTTCACACGGCCAAAAAGCTTGGCGGGAATCCTTAACAAGTTTGTTTTGGGGTAGATATCAGAAATTTTTGGTCCAAATTGATGAAATCCATTTTCTTTTCTTAGCAATTATAAGCTGGAAACACTAATCTAGTTTTCTGGTCCATTTTTTTTCTTCTTATGTTGGCTTTCGTTAGATTTTGAGGACACTCATCTTTTTCAAATAATCAAGATTGTTTATTAGTACTGAAGAATCTCCTTGCAAACTCACGGATTTATTTAATGTTCAGTTTGGCATTGTTGCATAATAACAATGTTTAAAACAATGTAAAACAATCAATTTGGACGTTTGGAGCTCCCTAATCCCTGAACCACTTGACCAATTAAAAAGGACCATATGAAAAGGGCACATCTACAGAGCAATACCTTCAAAATAAGCTAACAACCAGCTTTATTCACCGCATGGAAGAATTTATTTTCGTGATACAAAAACAGGCGTTAGTAGTACGTAGTACGTTAATTAGGCAAATATAAACGTTATTCACGTCGTTTTTTCTACAAGAAAACGTTAAGCTGTGTCACTAACAGTGGCTTTTATGTTGACAGGCGACCAAAGTCTCCCGATTAAACAAGTTTCAGCCTTTTCTGTCGTATTGTTATTCCTCACATGCCTGAAAACAGCCAAATTACCTTAGCAGTAAAGACACAACGTGTCTAGTGGTCGCCATGCTCATATATATTTTATCTGGATAGGTGTTATCGTTTTCATCTTGGCGGGCGACACACTAGCGTGTGTCTTGATTAGGCAAATATCAACGTTAGTCACGTCGTTTCTTCAACAAGAAAACGGTAAGCTGTGTCTTTGATAGTGGCTTTTATGTTGTCAGGCGACCAAAGTCTCCCGATTAAACAAGTTTCAGCCTTTTCTGTCGTATTGTTGTTTTTCCTCACATGCCTGTAAACAGCTAAACTACCTTAGCTGTAAACACACAACGTGTCTAGTGGTCGCCATGCTCATATATATTTTATCTGGATGTTATCGTTTTATCTTGGCGGGCGAGACACTAGCGTGTGTCTTGATCAACTGACAGCAAACAACATCATCGATCGTCAGCTTCCTATTTGCGAAAACCTATTTTACATTATCTACAGGTCAGTTTGCAACAAAGTGATTTATTTGTGCAAGCAAATAGAAAGTCGATAATGCTAAAAGTGAATCATAATTATCTGATAATGGTAATAAAATAGGCGTTAACGCCCATTAATGCATAGGTAATGAATGATAAACGTTGAATAGAAGATAAAATGGCGTGCCATACGGCTGAATGAAGTTGATGTATTAAGGGGCCTCAGGGAACAGAATAGAAAACTCGAATAAACTTATATCGTGAACCCGGAGCCCTAGTGCTTCAGTACGGCATTTTAAAATTGGTCGATGACGTAATTTGGATAAGGCAAGCACTGTTTCCAAATGCACATTATTTATTTGTGTTTACTGCTGTAGCTTTTTTGCACTATCCGACGACTTTTGACCCATTCGATTTTATAACTTGATCGCTAACTGTTGGATCTGATTTGTGTATGCTTATATTCTTTACGGTCGCTCAGGGAACTCGTCAGAAAGATCGCATTGTGTAAAAGAACTACATCCACCCCCCCCCCCCCCCCCACCACCATCTAATTGGTGTCTTTCTGCCATGAGGCTGCGTTGTGAGAAAACCTTTACCTGACAAACTAGGTTATTAGCATGTCAGGTAAAGGTTTTCTCACAACGTAAGTGGAAAGATGGCATAAAAGAAGGGACCAACAAAACGATAAGGGAACGTATATGTATTAACGCAGTGATGAAGAAAATTTGTCTAATATGATGAAAGGTAATCTAATCATGCCTAAAGGAAAAGTAACGAAAACAAATAAAAAAAAAAGACGATGATTAACGGAAGTAAGGATATGAAAGGAAGGGTATGGCAACACATTGGTTATTTGTGCCCGTACTTAAGAGAAACCTAGCCTCATTTAGGCCAACAAAACAGTACACTGCTGAACAGCTACAAACAAATGGGCCTTAGAAAAGCGTACAGGCGATTGAACAAAAGGGGTGATAACTCACAGCAATTAACGCAGCAGATGCGGCTAAAGATACACAGAGAATAAACGCAGAAGGTGCGGCTGAAAAATAACGGAGAATAATGGCTGAAGGCACAGCTTAAGAACCACAATGAATAATCACAGATGACGCAGTTGAAGACCCACAGAGAAGATTCGCAGCAGAATCGGCTGACAAGCAACAGGTAATAATCGCGGAAGATTCAGTTGAAGAGCCAAAGAGAACGATAGCGGAAGACGAAATGTTTGAAAGAATTCAGATAATGATGACAGAGGGTTATTTAAAAAAATTTTTAGATTTCAAATTTTTTTAATCTTTCGTAGTGTTACGGTTTAGTGCCAGTAAAATCCGTAAATACTGTTGACAGTTTTTTTTTTCATTTTCTCCAACTGACATTAATTTGACCGTCTAACTAATGTTTGACCATCTAACTAAAAAGGTTAAATGTTGATGGCTAAAATTGAGGATGTACTAAGGCAGCCTAAAGTCGCTAGGGTAGCCTACACGCTTTTCCGTTGTGACTGAATATTTTATAAAGGGATAAACTACAAAATGAAATGGAAATCATAAAGAATTTCCGCAAACTATTCAGGTAAATAAAGAGTATTTGCATACGGTCTAACCAATGTACGTAATGGGACTTAAAAAAAATCACTGGATGGCTACATCCTATTGTTTACTAGGGTGGCCTAACCACACAGTTGCTTGAAGTATTGTAGCACTTAAAACTAATGATTTTACAAACAGTCTAACCAATGTATGTACGTAATGGGACTTAAAAAACTCACTGGATGGCTACATCCGATTGTTTACTAAGGTAGCCTAATTACACAGTTGCTTGAAGTATTGTAGCACTTAAAACTAATGATTTTACATACAGTCTAACCAATGTATGTACGTAATGGGACTTAAAAAAATTCACTGGATGGCTACATCTGATTGTTTACTAAGGTAGCCTAATTACACAGTTGCTTGAAGTATTGTAGCACTTAAAACTAATGATTTTACATACAGTCTAACCAATGTATGTACGTAATGGGACTTTAAAAAACTCACTGGATGGCTACATCCTATTGTTTACTAGGGTGGCCTAACCACACAGTTGCTTGAAGTATTGTAGCACTTAAAACTAATGATTTTACTCAAGAAATGTTCTTTTTACGAACTAATTTAAAACAGTTAATGAGGAGGAGGAGGGCATTGAGGCTTTATGGCGCGTCGACAGCTAGGTCATTAGCGCCAACCTCAGTCACAGTGCAGCTGGTTACCACTACGCCACATTACATAAATGTTAAGCAAACTCCCAAATCTAGATCTTGCTGTAGATCTGTGCAGTCTGCACAAATGGTAAAACCACGAACAGGAGGAAAGACACATCGCCTAATTGACATGGCATGTCTCACGGAAAGTGGAAACGCCCATGAACACCATCAAGCTCATGACAATCAACAAGGAAGTGATCTCTTTGTCC
Source organism: Lithobius niger (assembly GCA_023313725.1). NCBI lineage: Eukaryota > Metazoa > Arthropoda > Chilopoda > Lithobiomorpha > Lithobiidae > Lithobius > Lithobius niger. The sequence continues at coordinate 3,156 of JAHWFP010098982.1, read as the reverse complement.
TACAAAGCAACAGTCAGCTAGCATCCTTGTCTTATTGACCAACTCTTAGCCAATCTCTTCGCCACGTAACAAGTCTCAGTCAATCTCTTTGCCTTATGGAACAAATGTCAACCGATCTGTTTGCCCTTACAGAACAACTCTCTGCCGATGTCCTTGACCTACAGAATGAAAAAGAAAATTGGAATTAGGCATGAGCGAAAATCACACTCTAGTATAATGAAGCACAGTAAGCCCCCTTTATGCACTTACATTTCCTTCAAGTTTCCTGACCCTAATGTGCATCAAGGTGACTTCAATTTTCCTCTATCTAGACACACGCTAGTGTGTCGCCGCCAAGTAACAGTAGATCATCCCATTGTAGACATCCGATTGTTAAAAACTGATTGTTAATGATAAAAAGGCGGCTCACTGGCAGACATGTGTCTGTTAACTATAAGCAACTGAAAGCATATTTTGGCATGTTAAGGATAAATCCCAATGCGACAGAAATGTTTCAAACTGTGGAAAATGTAAGGGGAAGGGTGAGAGATTAAGAAAAACTAAAATTTAAAGGATGAGTGTCCACCAATCATAGAGAAAAAGATGCGTCAATAATGTTGTTTTTATGTTACTGTCTAGCTAGCTAGCTGTCTAGCTAATAAGATTTTTCCCATGTTAAATCCCATAGACTTTTTGCTCATGGCTAGCGCAAAATTGAAAAGGCCTACGTACCTGAACTTTTGCACACGGATGCATGGTGATCTGAGTATGTTACTTTTGTTTATTTGGGGGTTGTAGGGGTCAGGACAAATGCGTGGGAGGGTTTTGAAATTCGCCACCGCGAATTTAAATTTCGGTTCTTTTCCAAGTTGCAACCAAAGATTTTAAGCAACAATGGCTTGAACAATCAAGACTGGTCCTTAGATTTATTGTAAAAGCCTGGACGAACAAAAAACTGAACTGTAACGAAGGACAAAATAAAGAAACATTAACGTTGGATAGCGTAAGAATAAAAGGGATACACGTTAGATGATGGATACGCAACAATACAAGCATACACGAGCTAAAGGGTTTTTTGTTAATAACCCCCCCAAAAAATGCTTCGCGTTCTGCTGTTTTAGTAACAGCAACCTTCGGGGGTTTCTGCATGACTAAATGTGAACGAAATCTTGAAAAATTAAGGGGAAGTTGCAGGGATAAACAAAACAACTGAAGGGGATGCGCTGATTAAGTGAGCGAAGTGAACGAAATCAGCGATTGTTAGTCATTGTGTGCAAAAATGGGATTGAAGCATCTTAAACAGACGGTGTAACCTTATGTACGTTCACAGTCCTATGAAAGTTGTGATATCCACCCAAAACTATAAATGGTAGAAAAATCCGCCAAGTTTCCAAAAACGTTCGGCATTTGAAGGTAGTGATATCATTCCACCAGGGAAAGGCTGCCAAGGTTAATCCTATTAGCCAAGTTAATCGCACCGAATAATACTTTGGACGTTAAATGAAAACTTGAAGATTGCTACCGCTAGTAGCAATCGTCTAGTTTTCATTTAACTTTCGAACTATTAGTATGTGCGATTAGCTTGGCTAATAGGATTAACCTTGGCGGCCTTTCCCTGGTGGAATGATATCACTACCTTCAAAGGCCGAACGTTTTTGGAAACTTGGCGGGTTTTTCTACCAGTTATGGTTTTGGGTGGATATTATTTAACAGCGATTTTTGTCTATTTATTTGCCCTACAGAACACCTCAGCCGTTCTCTTTGGCTTACAGAACAAGTCTCAACCGATCTCTTTGCCGTTAGCGATCAACTCCCAGCCGTCCCTTACAGAACAACTCCTAGTCGATCTCTTTGCCTTGTAGGTGAACTCTAAGCAGATCTCTTTGCCTTACTAAGTCTCAGCAGATGTCCTTGCTCTATGCGGAACAACTCTCAGCCGATCGCTTTGCCTTGCAGAATAACTCTTAACTGACCACTTTGCCTTTACAGAATAACTCTCAGCCAATCTCTTTGCCTTACAGAATTATCTCTTTAAAATTATCTCATTGCCTAACAAACTCTCAGCAGATGTCACTGCCCTACAGAACAACTCTACAAAACAATCGCGGTAAACATCGATCATCGAGATTGGTTTAAACTAATCTTGACATCGTAAACATCATGAAACAAAACATCGTAAATCAAAACTACTTTGCAAATCGAAAATCGAAATCGAAACCGTAAAACGGAAATTGACTACTTCGGACAATCGTTTTGCGGAAAGACAGCAAAAATTCTCACACCGAATCCCACTCGTGCTTCTACGAAATGTATAATTTGCTTGTTTCAGCACTCAACTCCCTTTCAACAAATTTCCCTCGACCTTTGATCACGGGAACTTAAATCTGGAAAGAAGTTTCGTGCTAAAACACACAAATTATCGATTTCATAGCAGCACTCGGAATGTTATCGTCGATCATTTTCTCCTATAATCGACAGGATCATCGCCGTGTCAAGGAAATTAACGGTGTAAATGTAGGATTATCGTCATAAGCGACTGCAAACCATAATTATCGCCTAAACCACTTAGTTTATTTTGTGCGACTTACTTCAAGAACTCTTCGCTTTAAGAAGGAGCAGATGGATTTCTACTTCGATCCGATCGCATAACGAAGGTAAAAGGCAAAGGAGTGGAAGGAGCATTTCTCTCCATTTCTATCGTCGAAGGAAAGGCGTCGTCAGTTATTTGACTTGTCCGGACGCGGTTGGCACGCCGCTTTGCACACGGCCCACTGCACGTAACAGGCACCCACGCAGATCCGATGAAGAAAGGGTGGGGGGAAAGGGTTTCTTAAAGCCCAGGCGCGGCAAACGCCAGGCCAGGCCTTGCCTCGGTGAGGCACTCGGAATGCACGTTAAATGGGGCAGCAGTGAGTTATGGGCCGCCCATGATTGCGTTTTGGGATCGTATGCGGGGCCCCGTTGCAATTACAATTGGTTGGCCCCCTTGATTAGATATTGGCGACCGAGACGAAAAAATGTTGTTCCGATGGCAAGCCGTCGAGTCAAGAGAGAGAGGCACCCACCTACCCAAATCGGTTTGTGCCACACTGCTCGCAGCTTGGTGGCTGGTAAGCGTTTTCGTTTCTGGCATTTGTGTGCCGCGGAGTCAATGCCTAACCGTCAAAATCCATCCCA
>JAHWFP010098981.1:0-25625 GCA_023313725.1 Lithobius niger | reverse complement strand
TTAAATTCGAAAATAAGCCCAGGGCTTATATGCGGGGATTTACGGTATGTTTAATTTTTAGCTTCAGATTCACAGTAATTCTTGTACATTTGCTGCTTCTATTGCACTATTTCAATTGTGTTGATGCTATCATCGTATACCACCTAGTTTTGTTCAATTTGCAGTGAAACTGAAATGTTTTTCAACATTCAGTTTCATGTCGAATTATAAGTTAAATGCATAACTAAGCAGATGGGCATGGATGGACGTAGGACATTCTCGTGACTGGCTCTCATTCTAGTCATTGCAAGACAATCTAACAATGTGCCAGCTTGATCTAATTGTAACAAGATGTCCGTCAATATTGATAAATATGAGGTACTTCATATTGAATACATCACCATTCTAATCATTATTCTCAATCAGCTATCCAACTGGTTTAATTCCGAACCCATGGCTCAAAAGTTTTGATTACATTACATATATTTTAGAAATAACCTCACTGTGCAGTCCAAAATCAAAGGCGTTATTAAATAAAATATAAGGCTTCGAATCCAATGTCAGGTGACTTCACTAGTATACCATCTACATCGGCGAGACGAGAAAAGGCATGAAAACAAGAGTAAAGGAGCATATGGCTGAGACGTGAAACAGCCTGAAAACAAACGGCATCGTAGTTCACCACATGGAACCTTCGCACAAGATCGACTGGGAACGAACTGAGACCCTAATAGTGTCAAACTCTATCAGAGACATGCACCTGAGAGGGCTGGAATCCCTGGCTAGTCAACAGCACATCCGAGAGAAGGCTGTGATGATGAATATCCAGGGATCATCGAATCCACCAATCTAGTTCCTGCTCTGAAACGAACTGAGAGACAATCTCAGGAGGAAGTGGAGAACCAACCCTACTACTAATATAGGAGGACGCGATGTGGGGAGATGAGGAAGAGCAAGGCCGGCCCTACTAATATTGGAGGCCACGTCCAACCGCCGAGTTCAAATACCACAAGAGGAGCCGACGACAAGAAGAAATGATGTTCTTTACCTGATGGAGTTAGTCGGCGGTGACTGGACATCTCCAGCTGTTATTTGATATTGAAAATTCGCCAAGATATTCATATATCTTTGTCTTTGAAATTTTGCATAATTGTGCTTTGTTTTCCGATACCATCTAGTAAATGTAAGTAATTGCTACCACTGCCTTACGAAAGCCTTGTTAAAGTCACCCGTTGTACATAAAAACATAATCGCAGCCGTTTATGTCTTTGGAATATGCGAGCCCAAAAGTGTAACGCTTCTTTTATGGAGTCATCTTGTATATGCGAATGCAGTATTCTGAGAACCAAACATACGTCTTTTATTTCTCTTGTCCTCGAGTAATGTCTGTTTTGTTAAAGTTGTTTGACTTTATCTTTTCTTTTGTTTTAGATGATGTACAGGCTCAATTAAGCAAACATTTGCTCAAGACAATTGGCATTGAAGCCGTTAACCTAATTATAACCTACTTGGCTCAAGAGCAGATGATGGCCTTGGGTGAGGAAGTAACGATAACACCTGAGGTTTGTAAATGATGAATCTGCTGTGGGGATATGAGGTTGTTTAACCTGCACCAAGAAAACCAATGCCTTAACTTTTTTACATTTAACAGGTTGCCATTTTTTAACAGAAAAGAACGCGGTCATCTATACCGCTAGATTCAATATTGTTTAATCTTTTTCCCGAAATCGGCTGCAGGGTAAATTGAGAACTGAAAATATGTGAAATCGGATTTGTTCTTTCCTTTCGTGCATATGCAAACTACTCATTTTATAACGTATGTGAAGAGGATAGTATTGAACGAAATATTTGAAGAATGAGTGGTGTGATGTGCCGTTGAATTTATTAGCAAAGTCCGATGTTTTTTCATTCAGTTCATCAGTTCCATCGTAGATAGCGCTGCTCATTTTTAGAATCGTTTCAATATTAAGGCAAGTGTATTAAACGCCCGTGGGCTCATGCAGTTAATTTGGCTAATCAGCGGGTTGACGTTAAAACAAGAATAATTTATTTCCTAAACTAACTTCTGTCCAGGATAGGAGTTTTCTCTATCATGGAAAAGTCTGTGATAACAGAATCATTCGCTAACATGATCTGGATTCAATCTAGCATTCATGCAATGTCTTCGTTTTAATTTATTCACAAATTTTGGCTATTGTCTGGTCTCTCTTTCGAAATCCAACATAATTCACAGTTAAGCTAATTTCTAACCACACAAACTTTTGGTAGCCTCGGCCCGCATCACGATTGGGAGCTCATGTGCGTTGTTGCCATTCAATCATTCATGAACATGATCTGGATTCAATACAATGAAAATGCTGTGCCTTTAGTCTCGTTAATTCATAAATTTAGTTTAGTGGATACAAAATCCAACATAATTCACACATTATACCAATTTCTGTCTCTCAAACCTTTGTGACTACAAGCTTCGACGTGATCGGCCATATTGTTAACAGGAGAGTGATTGCTCATCGCTTGCCTGGAGAGAGTGACCACTCATCTTCTCTCCTGGAGTAAGTGATCCACATGTTTTTCCGGAAAATGGCCAAAAACGTTCCCACTTGTGAATCGCGTTGGCTTTCTGCTAGCTGGAGGAAATTCCACCTCGCACATCAAGATGAGGCCCAAGATGAAGAGGGAGCCACTGTCAACAGCAACTAGTGTGTCGTTGCAGTAGAGGGAAATTTTGAAACAGCATCATGTCTCTAGTTGGACTTTTTTTGTTATTGCGCCTGATGAAGAGAGATGATTCTGTTTTCCAGCAATAGAATTCCATTGAAAATTTGTCCATATGCCTAGAAATATGGAATTTTACATTTGGCAGTGCGTAACAAATTCTTACAAGCCAAAGTAAAATAAATCTCTCCGTATTTCAAGCATTTACTGTAGTTAATTTTGTGGCTGAAAAACCATGAGTTAAGGGAATGAAAAGTAGATTTTGTTAAGTGTGTGAAGCTTTTACCATAAATGGCCTAATAAACAACATTCTTTGTCATTCTATGATGCTCGCTGTTTATAATATTTATACTACCTAGTAAGTAGTGGCTCGATAATGAGGACAATATTTACAGTTGGTTCCCCATGATGTATAACATTTACAGACGGGATCGCCAAGATCATGGTGGTGGTGTCCTTATTGCTATTAAAAGCACGCTCCAAAGCTACATGCTTGAAACTACTGGTGATGTTGAAACTTGCTGGTGTAAGGTGACGGTTGGTAATAATGATCCACTCTGGCTTGGTTGTCTCTATAGCCCTGTTTCTGGTGATGATACTACTATCAACATTATTTGTGAGCAAGCCAGGGAGATCATCCCTTCAAATGCTAGAAACATTGTCATTGGGGGGGATTTAAATCTACCAGATCTGAAATGGCACGAGCAGTCGTGGCGGGAAAAAACTTGCGATTTTAAGCCCGCAGGCCTTCAGTTGCTGATGGAGGAGTTCTGCCTGGAACAGGTGGTCGAAAAACCTACACGCGGAGAAAATTGCTTGGATTTGATCTTTACTTCTTTGGACAGTGACCTTGCAGTAAATGTTGAAGATGGCATTTCTGACCACAAAATTATTTGTCTTGTTTTGCCCCTTGCCATTGCGAAAAAGGCTTCTAACAAAATCAAGAGGATGTTATATGGCAAGACAAACTGGAATCTTGTAACTGAGAGGCTGGAGGTCAGCTTTGCCGACTTCATGGCGACAATGAGCTTAAAAACTGTTGACGAAAACTGGGTCTTTTTCAGAAACGAACTGTTGAGTGCTGTCGAGGATCTTACCCCATCCATTTTCGTTTCCCCAAATAAGGATAAGCCATGGTTCGACAGGGAGTTAAAGCGTCTGATTAACAAGGCTCGGCGAATGCGTATCAAAGCTAAATCATCTATGTGTGGCAATATCAATCAAGAAGTAAAGTCTCTGCGTGGCGATATTAAACATAAGATTCGAGATAATAAGCGAAAGTTCATGGAAAACCTTGGAGAAGACATTGCCAACAACCCCAAACGTTTTTGGTCGTATGTGAAAAGCATTGACCCAAAAAAGTGTGGTGTGCCCACTCTTGTTTCTTCAACTGGTGATCAAGCATTTGATGGTTCCTCCAAGGCAAACCTTCTAAATAGTTACTTCGAGTCTGTTTTTACACGCTCTTCACCTACTACTGATGAACATCGTCTTGATTCGCAGACCGCGAGCACAATGAAGAACAGTGTGATAAATCGTGGGGGAATTAAAAACTTGATTTATGGGTTGAAGAAGGGGAAGGCAGTTGGACCCGATGGTATTGGATGTACTGCTCTCACAAATACTGCTGATATTAGTGCAAACTTCTTGTATTTTATTTTTGCTCAATCACTTGATCAGGGTAAAGTTCCTGACGATTGGTTGGTGTCTGCAGTGGTGCCTATTTTTAAGGAAGGTAAGAAAAGTGACGTTAAAAACTATAGGCCCGTTGCCTTAACGTCCATTTGCTGTAAAATGCTCGAGCATATTATTGTCAGTGGAATGGTGAGGTTTCTGGATGAAGAAAAACTCCTTACGCAGGAGCAGTTTGGATTTAGGAAAGATGCTTCATGCGAACTTATGCTCACATCCATGGTGCATGATATTGCTGTGGGCCTCGATCTGGGTTTCTCTGTGGATGTCGTTTCACTCGATATGGCCAAAGCCTTCGACACCGTGCCACATGAACTGTTGTTAATGAAGATGGAGGCGTATGGCATATGTCAGAAGGTGATTAGCTGGTTCGGCTGCTTCCTAAGGAACAGAAGTCAGTACGTGATGGTGGAGGGCAGCAAATCTGACAGGGTGCTCGTAACATCTGGTGTACCCCAGGGCTCCGTGAGCGGGCCAATCTTGTTCCTGCTATTCATAAATGATCTAATGTGGGCTGTGTCTTCCGCCCATAAACTCTTCGCCGACGACACTTACATTTACCGAGTCATAAGGGATGATAATGATAGACAAATTCTGCAGACCGATTTGTGCAGGGTTAGCAATTGGTGCAACACCTGGCAAATGAAACTGAATGAATCTAAGACCAAGGTGCTACCCATCTCACACAGAAGAAATGCCACTGATCCTGGATATTCCATAAATGGCCACTTATTGCAAAATGTCACGAAAGTCTCATGTCTTGGGGTGATGCTCGACAGAAAGCTGTCGTGGTCTGACCAAGTCCAGGGTATTTGTACCAAAGCCAATGGCGAAATTAAGTTTTTCCACAGGCTTCTTAAACAAGCTAGTCCCAGAGTTCGGGAGATTGTGTTCATCACTGTTGCACGTCCTAAATTAGAATACTGCAGTGCTGTGTGGGATCCCTACACGAAGTATCTTTCGGATTGTCTGGAGAGAGTGATGCGGAGGGCGGTGAGAATGGTCACTGGCAATTACAAGAGAGAGACATGTGTCACTGGAATGTGCAACAAGATGTTGTGGAACTCGATGGAAGAGCGAAGAAAACTCCATAGGTTGCAACTGTTTTTTCGCGTTCTGAATGGCGGTACTATTGTGGATCCGATTGACTTCTGTGGTGCCCCCGACTTTGTGGGTCGCCATGACCACACCAGAAAGGTGAAAAGATTGCAGTGCAGCAAGAACGTACTTGCAGGCTCCTTTTTTCCACGCACCATTGTTGAATGGAATAATTTGCCCCAAGAGGTTGTTCAAACTGACTCTGAAATTGCTTTCGTCAGAAAGATCAAAACTACTTTACAGCCTATGATCTGCAGCCATACTGTTTGATTGCCTTGCTTCTGTGGCGCTTGTGGGCTCCTTGTTTTTGTTCTGTTTTTATACTGCTTAATTGCTCCTTGGGGCGTTGCAGTTATTTCAAATAAATAAAATAAATAAAATAAATAAATAAATAAGGCTGTACCGAACAAAAATTTTTCAGCCGAACCGAACCAAACCGAACAAACCTTAAATAAGCCGAACACCGAACACTTCCGAGCCGAACAAAAATGTACCAAACCAATCTATCTTAAACTAAAATGTAAACGAACTCGGTTCACAAAGATTCATCAAAGCACAAGTTTCTTAACAAATGTTGGTATTTTCACATAGACTTGTAAGTCCATGGATGTTGAAACTCTGTTTAAACACACACAAAATTTCTACTACAACTTATGAACCGTTAGAGCTAGGAACTTGTGGATTGGACCAACAGAAAGCTGGCGAAAAAATCTTTAAAATGGTGTATTCAAACATCAAAAACCGTCGATTAGAAGTGAAAATATGTTCGGTTTGGTATTTTGCGTTTGAAAGACCGAACACCGAAACGAACCGAACACAACACCCTGTGTTCGGCCATGTTCGGTTTGGTTTGTTCGGTTCGGTACAGCCTTACTACTTAGTGATTTGTGTGCATTTTATCAAGATCCATGCTAGCAAATTATAGACACCCAGCATGTTGTTTTCTAGCTTATGGGTGTTGGCTTCTTGTAGGAACGTTGATAATAGCTCTTGCTGGCAGCCAGCAATGAAGAAAGTCGGTTTATTTGTTTAGACAACTTTAAAGCAAATTTCTTTACTGTAACTTGTGCTGTTCTTCGTTTCAGATTCGTAACAAAATGATAACGAAGTTGCCAGATGAAATGAGGGAACATTTAACTAAGCTCAATTCTGCTGTTAATGGGAAGGTAAGTGAATTTGTGTCGATATGCTGCACAGATTTTTTTGATCAAGGTGCTTTGCAAGGAGTAGCCAGTGGTTCTTTGAGCACGATACTGATTTTTTGGACGTTCTTTCAGAGTGTGGACGATTTTCTAACAGCAGTGGAGGCAGCGATGGCTCCTGGTATCTGCGACGTAGTAATAAAAAAGTTGGATAAGAAGAAAGAAAGGTACGTGCACAAAGAACACAATTTTCTTCCCTTGTTTTCACCGTCGTTGAGTTGCAACGAAACTCAAGGGACAGAATAAAGGTTCCTTATAGGGATCGTCCAGATAACCGTTTTGCCGGATCCGGTTCGGTTCCGGATAATTTGTTGTTAGTGCCAGATCGGTTCCGGATCCGAGCCGGTACCGGATACCGGGTAATTCACACACAAAAACGCAATAAAGTTGTTTATTTTTTCCCTCTTATAAGTTGCAGCTATGGTGTTAATTTTCGCTTTGTTTCGCATTATTTTCTTACAATAAAACTTAGAAGTCTTACGCTATTATGTATAATTTGCGTGTAGGCTACAGAACTGTTTTTGTAAATTTATTTTGAAACAGTCAAACAAAGCACTCATTAGGTAAAGGATTTCTCATGGATAAGCCTAATGCTTCATTTCCAAAAATAATTTGCAAAATTTTGCAATATTTGTGAAACCAGTATGTAGTCTATGTATTTATGTTAAATTAAAATTATTGAATTTTGGTTGCATTAAAAAAAATCAAAATCACAAGAGGTCTTTTATTTACAGCTTTTTTTACGTTGGTTTCGTTCATTTTTTTTTGCTTTCGTTCCCTATTAAATTGTTTTCGTTCTGTTTTGTATTGCGCACAGTATAACAAAGAACGAAAGCACAAAAAAAAGGAACGAAACCAACATAAAAAAAAGTGTATTTTTTTTTCATTTTATGAACAAAACTGTCTTGCATCATGGAAGTCATCTTTGGTTTATCATGTTTTATTTCTATTGGTGGTGAGTATTTCTATCGCTGGTTGGAGAGTAGAAAAGATGCCACCGGAAATTTTGGTGGAAACGAGAAACGTGGTGGCGTGTTAGGCCAGCCAATTGTGTCCGCATGTGGATATAATTGCTTATTGAGAATGTTTCGGCAGTGGTTTAGTACGGGGTATAAGGTTTGTAGTGTTTACTTTGGTTTTCGTATCCGAATTGGGTGGGTAACGAAGCGATAGAGAACGAGGAGTGTGAACGGGAGTTCTTATATGAAACCCGTTGTCGGAGTCGTTGAGAGACCGAACCAAAAGAACTGCAAGTTACTGACTGAGGAAAAAGTTGTAATTTGGTGGTGATAATAGTGATAGTGGGTTTGTCGAAGATTAGCACATAGTTAAAATTTTTTTTTTTTTTTTTTTTGCGATCTGGAGCGCTGCGGCATTCATCTGCATTGGTGCTACCAAGCATACGTAGATGTTTTTGGTGATGTGTGCTATTAGATTGTTTAGGAAGTGAAGCTAGAACAGTGCTGTATACAATGAGCACGTGGCGTGCTGGGAGTTTGAGGAGCCATCGCGCAGACTGGGCGGACATTGGAGCATCGCGGGCGGTATTGATATTGTCGATGGGGCTTGTCTAGAGTTGGGAAATACGCCAACGCTGATTGCGGTTTTGGTGAGACTGCCATAACTTGACAATGAGAAAGAGATTGCCCCGAAATTGAGCGAGATGGTAGCTCAAGGAGTAATTGAGAGGATGAGAAACGGGAGCGTGGGATTTGTATCCCCAATTTTTTCGGTGTTAAAGCCAGACGGATCGATCAGGATAATTTTCAACCTGAAAGGCTTGAATAAGTTTGTAGTGGCAAGAAAGTCCTACTTACACTACCAAGGGTGGTTGAGCATTTACAGCCAGGATGGTGGATCTGTCTCAAGCATATTATGCAGTGGCAATAAAGGACGTTGCACGACGGTTAATGTTTTCCTGGCAGGGTTGTCTACACCTCTTTTGTGTGCTGCCATTTGGTTTGGCTTCGGCCCCAGGTACTTTTATGAAACATATGTAAGTGGTAAGACCGATGCATTGATTTTCCTTTACCTGGATGATTATGCGGTGATAGGTCCGTCCGCAGCCGGTGTGCGGAGGGTGTAGGAAACTTTGCGGAAGTTAGGTTTTTTCTTAAATTACGGTAAGCGTGTTCTGGTACCGTCGCAGGCTTTGTAGTTTTTTGGTATGACGTTGGATGTAAAATCAGCCCGTTTTGTGCTACCGCCTGAGAAACAGGCTCGTATGTTATGGTTGGTTGTGGCGCTGCAACAGACCCCGGTCACTGTAGTTAAGGAGCTTCAAAGGTTGTTGGACCTAGCGGAAAGCTTGTTGTGTGCCATGGAGAACGGCAAGTTGCACTCACGTTGCTGGCAACGCGACCTGGTGACCAGGTATCGTGCAGGGGTTGCATGGCGGAAGCCTCCCGCGAGAGTCTTGCGAGGGTTTGAGCTGGTGGGCGAAGACTCCGGGTCACCCGGTGGTAGAAAAATCCTGGGTCTTAGTGGAGGCCGCGTTAGTGGTGACGACGGACACTTCCGACTTGGGCTGAGGAGCAGCCACAGGGGCTTTGCGAGCACAGGGTCAGTGGCAGCCCGAGGAGGCCGAGGAGGCTGCCTTGCATTTAAATGCGAGAGAATTCTTGGCTATGCAAAAAGCGCTAGACGTATTTGCAGACCTGGTCAAGGGACGGGTCGTACAAATCCTTTCAGATAATGTGGTGGCCGTGTCGTACGTGAATCATCAAGAGGGGACGAAGTCCCAGACGATAAATTCCATGGTCCTTAGCCTAGAGCAGCATAGAAGTCAGCTGGGTTGTGTGATACAGGCGGCATTTGTACCAGGGAAGTTGAATGTGACAGCAGATGGTCTGTCTCGAAATTTCTGGGACAGGTTTGACTTCCGATTGTGTACTGCGGCGTTCCAGGTGATTTGTAGGTGGTTTGGGACGCCAGACGTGGATTTGTTCGACTCAGAGGCGACGGCCCAATTGCAACGATTTGGGTTGTGGGGACGATGCCCAGCAACAGAGTTTGTGGATGCGTTCAGTGTGACCTTGGGGCCCCTTTTTTCCGTATCTTTTTCCCCCGTGTCCTTTAATAAGATGTTACGTGGACAAGCTCATAGTAGATCGAGTGAAGTGGCAGTACTGGATGACACCGGACGGGCAGTGTGCAGCCTGGTTCTTCTGGCTATTGGTCTGAGCCAAAGAGGGACCGTATGCCTTGAGGAGCATGGGGGCCCTCCTCTAGGACTCTTATATTTACGCCGAAGTGGCGGATGAGTGGGGTCCCTGGGTGGTCTGGGGTGTAGGTACAGGTTGATTACCAAGTGGGACCAGGAAGTCACCACAACCGTATTGGAGCGATTCCAAGGACTAAATGCCCTGCTTCCTAATATATCCAAATCTTGTAACACAAGATTCTGCAAAAGAGAAATGAAGATTCTCCCAGAGAACTTGTTCTCGTCAGGAGAATCTAACTTCTCTGAATAGAATCCGATGAAGCTGTGTTACAAAAAGGGCCCGCCCGCCTCCTTGCTCCGAATCGAGGAGTGAGTTGATGCGAGCAAGGGAGAGGGAAGTTGGGTAGAGACGGAAGTGACGTAATTTTTGCATAAATGACTGCGTTAATGAAATGGTGGGGTAGTCAAAACGCGCCGTAGGTAAAGGAAGGGATCCCAATCTTGTAACACAGTTTCGTCGGATTTTACTCAGAGCACTTAGATTCTCCTGACGAGAGCAAGTTCTCTGGGAAAATCTTCATTTTATCACTGCCCTTCATTTGTAAGATTAATCAGCTTGCTCAGTTGAGCCCTACAACTATGCAGAATACAATGCCATTGATGTCTTCTTTGCAAGCAGTCTCTTAATAAATGGTCTGGTGTATTCTGTAATTTACCACTGTTGTACAATACTTGCCCACTTAGTCTTAATTTTTGGTACGTGTGTTGTCTGCCGTTTTTGCATGCATTTGTCTCTTCACATGCAGTACTTACATGCTTTATGTCATGGCAGTACACTTCGTCCTGAGTATTTATTTGTGGCTTTGGATAAATATAATACAAAGTAATATAATTGATTGTTGAAAACAGATTGTTACGCACAATTTCAGAATCAAAATACTGTACCAGTATTCTTGCAAGTTTTCAACAGACCGACGACGTCTGTCTTCATCAGGCCTAACCTACACAACTCAAACTTTTGTCAACTACATCGTCACCGTGGAATTCAGCGAGAGACTGAAGGGAATTTTAGAAAGAAGAGGCTTTTAGAAAGAAGAGGCTTCAAAACCTTTCTCAGGAATGACAACAACCTGAAAGAATGGGAGTGACCAAAATGAAGTGTTAGCTAGGATTAAAAATACGAGAGAAGGTGCATATTGTGTGCCATGTGATGGGTGCGATGCTGTTTATATAGGTGAGACCAGGAAGGGCGTCCGAACGAGGGTAGGACAGCATATGGATGACACAAGGAATGAAGTGTATAGCAACAGTATCGCTACCCATCACGTGATGACAAAGCATGATATTGGCTGGGGAAGAACTACTACACTTCTAAAATCAAATGTCCCACATGATCGGCACTTGAGGGTACTGGAATCCCTGGCGATCCAGCAACATGTTAAAAATGACGCCGTTTTGATGAACACTCAAGGCCCATCCAATCCGGGAATTCGTTTCCTCCTTAGAGATGAGTTTTCCAGGCGACTCACAAAGCAGTGGATGAACCAGCACGATAAATATAGGAGGCCACGCCATGCACGTGCGCAGATTTCGAACGCTGAATTCCACGGTGACGATGTAGTTGACAAAAGTTTGAGTTGTGTAGGTTAGACCTGATGAAGACAGACGTCGTCGGTCTGTTGAAAATTTGCAAGAATACTGGTACAGTATTTTGATTCTGAAATTGTGCGTAACAATCTGTTGTCAACAATCAATTATCAAGAATGCCGAACTTTCAGAGTAGAAGCCGTTATGGAATTTTCAAAGTAATATAATTCATCAGACGTATTTGATGAATTTAAAAGTTCCTGGCTCACATCTTTTCTCTCTTTTTTTTGTATGTAGAGGTCGTCGTTGTTGCTCTAGCCTCCTACACTTGTCAGGCGCTCTCCACTGTTTGAGCAGACGCTTATGGAAGTCATGCCTCACTAGGTATATGATGCCTGGGGCTGAAATGGCCTGAATATTCATAAGTGGCCTTTCTTCTGTTACGTGTACTGGATTGGATTGCAATTTGCAAGCGACTCAACTCCCCTCAGCTGGCAATCATGTGCTGCATATGATAAAAGTTCATTGTTGCTGCCCACACTATTCCTATGTCTTGTTGTCATGAGCTCTCATGGTAGAAGTTCCGTTTGTTTATTCAGAGCTACATCATTGATAAAAAAAAAATTGTGGATTAAATTTTGGATATCTGCATTGGTACCGGTATCAACAAAAATTTTAAAACTGGATCGGTAAAGTTGGTATAGGAGAAGCCTTATGGGACAGTAAAGTTAAGCGCTTTTTCGAAATTCCGGTGTTTTTTCCAGCATTTATCAGGTCTATCATTTCTGCCTTAGTGGCCAGACTTACTGTATATCATATTTTTTTTCGTGGGTATGCAACACTGGTGGCGGTTCCTGGTGTTCGTTGGTGAACGTGTGCCCGAAGACGGTGTAGCTGCTGACTTTCGGCCGATGTGGAACGTGGTAAAAATGTTCTTGGCTGGTTCAGTGCCGGCCATAATTTTCTGCAAAGTTAGATGTGCATGCTGAATCTGATTCATTTATGGTCTGGTGAAACTTGTTTGGTCACGACGAGCCATATGTCTGCTGCCCAAGTGCGGGTAAGATGGTGGTGCGGGTGCTGATGGCACGTTAATGGTGGTCGTTAGCCGGGGGTCACTCCTCTTTGGGTTCTGTGCATTCCACCCATAGGTTAATCAGGCTGTTAACTGTGATTTTCATTCATAGCGTCCTCCTAACTGTGTTACAATGTGGGATGTCCCTTTTGCAATCGGCACCTTTTATCTTACTTACCTGCATACAAATTAATTCTTAATTTATGCAAATTTACGTCACTTCCGGTCGCTTCCTCCATCTGCCCCACGTGCTTCATCTCCACTGTCTGTTTTGCCGCCGGCACGAACGGTCGTGTTTCCTGCCCTGCTAACTTTGGTTTAATTGAGCAAAAATATTTTTTTTTGGGAACTTGGAACGTGGGTTTGTGTCAACGTGTTGCTGACTTGTTGGTGGAACATTTCCGAGCCGTCAACGATGCCTAGGGACAGCGACAGCAAACAGAAGTCTCAGAAGACGGTGCGAGTGGATTACCGTGAGGACACGTAAATTAATAAGGAGAAAAGGCCTAAGTCAGGTGAGGCGGACGCCGGGCGTGGCGAGACGGGACCGACTGCACAGATGGCGGCAACGTTCGGCCCGTTGTGCTACCTGGTCAGGTAAATCCGGTGGTCCCGTGGGGAAGTTTGTCCGATTCACTTGCCGCATTGTCGAGATTGCAATTCGCAATGCGATGACTGCGAGCAGGCCTCGCGTGAATTTTCCGGGAACCAGTAGAGAGAACGATTTGTCGGAGCGTCGTTTGGATGGTGATGGGCCGGTCCACTCCACAGGCTGGAGGGAAGACCGTGCGTGGGCTGAAAGCATGGCGGCCGGCGCGGCGTTTAATGAGGAAAGGCGTGGGCCGCCGTACTTGGATTTTGGCGCAGATTATCGGTGGCAGAGTCGTGACGAAGCGTGGTTGGAATCGGGCACGAGGTTCGATGATGCAGCCGCAGTTTTCCGTGCCGAGAAGCGGGCTGGGGAGGCCCGGGAATTTGAAAATTCAAACAAACTGCCACGCCGAGGAATGGAAACGAATGTAACGTCGTGCACGTTGTTGCCTGAGGCTGTCGTGGAGAAGCGTCCGGTGTGGGATTTGGATGCACATGTGTTGGATTGGTGGAATAACCACAAGACTGTACGGTTATCAGTAGCGGATAGAGATTCTATCTGCGATAGATATGTGGTGAATGCAGCATTGCAGAAGGAATTTGTGCCACCAAAAACGCCGATCCTACCGAAGGGTAGGGATAGGAGTTCGGCCATTGAATGTGTGGATGCGGCTATGGCTGCTGTTCAGGCGGAATTTTTTGGGGTGTTGCCCCCGATGTTGCGTGCACTGCAATTTTGCTCGATGTCGCCTGTGGACTACGGGAGTACGTGGCAGAGCCAGCTGTCTCAGGTTTTAGTCGACGCCACTACCTTACAACTACAAGCTTTGCTGTTCATGAACAGGACGCGTCGGGATCGCTTGAAGTTGGCCTTCACGGAAGAGGTGCGGCCGGAATTGCTCGCCCGAGAACCGACACTGACGGAATTATTTGGTGCTCCTTTACAGGTATTGTTGAAGCACGCTCAACAGGAAGCCGCGGCGACGAGGCGGGCGTCAGTTACGCCGCGCCGGAGTGTGTTGCCGCCGCGGGGGTACCCTGCTCGCCGGGGCCAGTGGGGAAGGCCGAGAGGTAAGGGTGGCGGTTGGTGAAGGCCCAGTTATAGGCGGGGCCGTCTCTGCCAGGGCAGTGGACAGGGGCCATTTTAGTTTTTCTTCAGTTTTGGACGTTGGTGGCACTCGGGGGTGTGCCAGGGCTCCCGATGACGTTGTGGCTGGTTCCAGTGGTGTTGCGGACAGTTGGGGTGGTGTCGGTGAACTTTCGTCTGTGGCGAAGGACATTGTACTGGTAGATGTGGCGGCGTCGACGCGCCAGTTGTATGATTCGAAGTGGAAGAGGTGGAGTGAATGGTGTGTGTGTCGGGGTCTGGACCTCGTGTCGGCACCGGTGGAAGTGTGCCTCAACTTTCTGGCGGATCTGTTCTCATCGGGTTTGCTGTTCCGTAGTGTGATGGGGTATCTAGCGGCAGTCTCTAGGTGGCATGCAGGTTTTGATGGCACGACGCTGTCACGACAACCGCTTGTGCGTCGCTTTGTGAAGGGGCTTTTCCGGAAGAGGCCCCCGCGGCCCCGTTACGTCGTGATATGGGATCTGGCCGTTGTGGCACGCTACTTGCGCACGTTGCGGCCCCTGCGTGGTCTGACCCTGAAGCTTCTGACCTTGAAGACTGTTATGTTGTTGACCGTGGCGGCTGGCAGTAGGGCAAGTGAGTTGGCCCAGTTGTCTTTAA
Source organism: Lithobius niger (assembly GCA_023313725.1). Taxonomy (NCBI): domain Eukaryota; kingdom Metazoa; phylum Arthropoda; class Chilopoda; order Lithobiomorpha; family Lithobiidae; genus Lithobius; species Lithobius niger. Next base: position 10,794 of record JAHWFP010098981.1, on the reverse strand, counting down.
AGTGGTGTGACGTCCAGGACGAGGAGGCTGTCTTCGTGGTGCGGCACCATCAGACGTCACGAGATGGGGTGCCATATATCGTACTACGGCTGCTTCGGAATCCGGAGAAGGACCTGGACGCGGTGCGTTGTGTCCGAGCCTGTATCCGCCGCACGAGCCCGCTGCGAGTTCAGCCGCCGCACGACCCAGGGGCGGGACCCGATGAACTGTTCCTGTCCTATGTGCGCCGGCACCGCCCTATCAGCTCGCAAACGGTGGCGAGGTGGCTGTGCGCGGTCCTTCGCTTGGCGGGCATCGACACTGATCATTTCCATGCACACTCAGTGCGATCGGCGGTGGCCTCAGCTGCAGTGGGGTGTGGAGCTTCGCCTGCACAGATTATGTCGCTGGCGAATTGGTTTTCGCCGACAGTGTTGGCCACACACTACAACAAGGAGGTGGCGCCCGGGATGGCCGGGAGGATTCTGTAAACCTTGCAGGCGCAGGGCAAGATCTGATTTGAGGTAAGAGACGGCGCCGCGCCATGTTTTGTAATCCTCCCACATTGTAACACAGTTAGGAGGATGCTATGAATGAGAAATGATGATTCTACCAGAGAACTAGTTCTCGCAGGAGAATCACAGTTCTCTGAGTACAATCCGACGAAACTGTGTTACTTACAGGCCGCCCCGCCTCCCTGGCGCGGGTAGCCTACGCGCCAGTAGCTGCAAAACACAGTGGAGATGAAGCACGTGGGGCAGATGGAGGAAGCGACCGGAAGTGACGTAAATTTGCATAAATTAAGAATTAATTTGTATGCAGGTAAGTAAGATAAAAGGTGCCGATTGCAAAAGGGACATCCCACATTGTAACACAGTTTCGTCGGATTCTACTCAGAGAACTGTGATTCTCCTGCGAGAACTAGTTCTCTGGTAGAATCATCATTTTTGTTGCTGGTGGTGTTTGTAGTGGTGGTAGCCAACACTGTGCTGAGCCGCATTGTGTGTCCGGTAAATTTATGATTTGCCGGTGACGAAATCGTTCAAATTCCTGTTTTGGTTGTTGCAAGTATGCATTTTGGTGCATGTTTCTGAATGGGTGTCGTGAGGTGTCCTGCATGGTATAGCAGGGCTTGAGGTTATGTAGGGTGTAGCGATGGCTGTTTGCTGGTCACATGAATAACGTCAAGCTTGTTACTGGAACTACGAATGTGGGTGCTTCGTGTTTTGTCTGATGTGGTCACTTGGTTTTAGCTTGTGCTAGGTTCAGTTGTCGGACTGTGAAAACGGTAGAGCTGCAGTGTGTCTAATTTTGCCTTTAATAGCCTATTGAGGGCTTTTAAGTGGCTATGGTTACTGCTGGCGTGGCTACTGGTGACTATACCCTGAACAGGTGTTCTGAATGGTGGTTAGGTCATGCGGTTTTGCGTTTGCTGGAGTGTGGTGAAGTTTTTGCTTGCCGTTCTTGTCTAGATGGTGTCTGCCTCAGGTATCTGTGCGATTGGAAATTGTTGCGCGTAGCAAGCATTCATGGTTATTCTCTACTAGCCATTGATACTGAGGCTGCTGCTTGCTTGATGCACGCTACGTTGCAGTTCTTATGTGGGCAGTAAGTAGCCTTTGTTGTACACAGGTTGCCCTACAGGCTGGCAATTGTAAAAGTGCAGGGTTCTTCGTAATTGACCTGTTAGACTTGGCATGTACAAGTGGCCTGTAGGCCCTTGGTGTGTACGTTTGGCCTGTTGGCCCTTAGTGGGTGCAATTGGCGTGTTGGCCGTTGGTGTTTGCGAGCTGCCATTGGGGCTTAGTGTGCTACCATCGGCCTGTGGGCCTTGGTGTGTGTACCTTTGACCTCTTGTGGGCCTTTGTGTACGAGCATTCGGCTCTTTCCTACCCCTGATGATTGATTGTTTGGTTTGGTGCTTAAGGAGCAGACACTCATGTTTATCCATTCTTGTGGGTAGGCCTGTAAATCCTTTAAAGTTAAAGTTGGGTGTTGTTCCAATAAGTGCTAGCCTTCGGCTCTCGAGAGGTTAAGGTTCTTGTAGTTCGGTAGAAATTAGGGTTTACCTAAGATTATTGACTATAGTTCTGATTATGGTTGAGTTGTGGTCTTGCGATTATACAAAATTAATTTAGTGCGTCACCCATGAGCACTAAAAACGGCGGCCAATTTATGCTCGCAGCTCCATTTTTGTCGTTTTGGCCTAGTATGCAAGAACCGTTAGTGGCAAGCAAAAACAGTTGAAATAAAAGTTGTTTGCAAGGTAATCTCTGTAATCTACAATGTAGGTCCCATACCTTTTTTCATATCTCTTTAATTTTTTCGAGAAAAAAAAACAGTCATGTTGTGCCAGTTTTGGCCATTTTGGCTTATTTAATGCCTACAGATGTCTCAATCGACTAACCTAAAACTGTCAACTGCTATTTTGTAATTTGGATGGGATTGTCTTCTCTGTATCAGGGATAATTGAAAGGGTCTACCACTTTCAGGTCTACCACTGGTATCACAGTCACCTTTCGATTTTTTTTCACTCATTTTCAACATTCAACTGCTGTTGTGACGTTTCTAATGTTGGTAGATGACTCCCAATTATGTTGGTACAAAAGGTGGAAACGTCTTCTTTGCATCGAGGGTAATTGAAAGGGTCTACCACTGTTAGGCAGCAAGTACACCCGTTACACTATGGGTTGGTATCACAATCACTATTCAATTTTCCACTCATTTTCAACTTCATATCAATGATGCAAGGAAAACATTTGAACGAACTTATTTGGAGTCATCCATCTAAATTAGAAACGTCACAACAGCAGTTGGATGTTGAAATGAGTGAAAAAAAAATCAATGGTGACTTGATACAAGTGGTAGACCCTTTCAATTGTCCCTGATGCAGAGAAGACAATCCCCGCGAGTCCCCCATCACCACCAACTGCCACACCATGTCTGAACCCTAAGCCCCCTGTACCCAGGGCCGTAGCAAGGCAGGGGCGAACAGGTCAGTGTTCTGGGGCCCCGACTAAATTCATGGGAAATGTAAACATGTAATTATTATTTTCTGCGGTGCGGTGCCACTAGTTTTGTTGTTCCTAAACGAACGTGATGTGTCGTGTGGCACTCTGCTACACGAGTGAGCACCTAACCTAAACTTAGTTACTTATGCTTTCCTGCCATGCATGGTGAAGCGCGTCATTCAAGAAAAACAAACAAATGCACTAGGCCTATATGTAACGACACAACGGCGCCTTGTTTTCTCTTAGGGAGACTGTAATCGTTGTCGCAATTCAGTCTTGATCTTGACAGAGACAGTAACGTGAGCATTTAAAGGTAAGATTCACTTTTTGTCTGTTAGATTGCTTTAACGGTGCTCATACATAATTTATGAACATGTTTGAAGGCAGTGTGGACTTTCACTTGTTATAAAATAATTCAGCAAAGATGCACAAAAATAAATGTTTACAATTACAAAATAAGTAGCCAAGGTGAAGTTGACCATGATTTTCGCCATGACTGACAGCGCGGACGGGAAGCAAAGCAATGGTCGTGCAGTCTGCTTGCTTTTGAAGAAAATTGAAGCTTGTCACTAACCATTGCGCCACAAAATTCCAAATGTTTTTGTTTACTGATCACGGAAGAAGACACGTGGAACTTATACATGATAATCTCTGTAGGCGTTAATGCTTATCTTTTTATAAGTCATTTTGTTTTCATTTAGATTGTTAAGAAAACGTGTAACTTCTTTTGTTTTATCTGGTGTGTTTTCATCTCTGGGGAAACGTTGCGAAGGATGCTGCCAATGCTAACTGTTTGTTTGTCGTCTGATGGCTGTTTTCAAAATTTGTCTGCTATAGTTTACAGTGGCAGCTAGTGCTCGTGCGGAGTGGTAGACTTGGATTTGTTTTTATGTTAGGAGGCGTACGGGTGGAGGTTTACTGAACTTAAAAAGATCAGAAGTTACGGAATAAACGATGGTAACGAGAACATGAAAATTGGAAACACTTTGTGTTCTGCTCTTTCACAGTTAGGCAAATAAAATTTGTAGTTTTACCTAATAATTTCGTTTTTATTCTCATAAAACGAGTTACATAGGAGGGGGAGGATATCTTCCTCCTCCCCCTCCTCATAAAAACAAATCCCCCCTCAGAAACGTCTGTAGATAGGTAGGACCGCACTTCAAGGTTCTGTCCCGGGGCCCCAGTGTGTGTAACTACGACCCTGCCTGTACCCCAGCCTCCAAGTCTGCCAGCTGAACTGCCATCTACCAAAGCAGCTGTCTGCGTAGTACCACGCTTTTGAACATGAAGCAGTCTGCATAGGTAAAGACGAAGGGGCAGGTTTGTACTTGAGTTGGGAGCACATATGAACGCCGTTGAAAAGAGATCACAAAAAGAATGGAGTCGCCATGCACAAAGTCAAAACTTAACATCAAATTGCGTGTGACCGTACTGAAGCACTTCTAAAGTCGAACTCTCGGGTTGAGCCTCACTTACTCATATTGACATTCTGCCTCCCCCACAAGCCGTAGGGGGTCGACTGCGTTTTTATGCCAAAGCCTGGCATGCCCTTATCGCCGATTCTGTGCTCCGTTTGATTGTGACCACCGGCTTCCGGCCGAAGTTTCTTACCCCTACTCCGGTTGGTGATCCTCCGTGGGATCGACAATCTCGTCCCTCACGTCCCCTACGTTTGGAGATACTATCCATCATCCGCAAGGACGCAATCCGTGTTGTTCCCCCTCCATTCTCGCCGGGGTTTTACAGCGACATATTCCTCTGCGACAAAATGAATGGCGGTACTCTGCTAATCTTCAATCTCAAGCCTCTCAATCGGTTCATCGACAATCCGCATTTTCAAATGGAAAACGTCTTAATGTAGCTGGTGATTAATGATTTATCCTCTAACCTCTCCAACAAGTGGTGATCATTCTTGTACCCTGCATCCACCACCCATTCATTGGGATAAGTTATGGATAAGTTGTAATTGTTTCGTAACCCAAAATTTAAATACTAGTCACACTCATAATAATTAGATATCAGTTACTCATTTTGTGACGAATTGTGATTTTTTTTTGAATGACCATTAAGTAATTAAAATTTTAGTGTTAATTTCTGAATTGCTGCGGGTGTACAAATTCAAAAATTTCCTACCATTTCACTAAAAGTGGTTGCCTCCTGCACCCAAGAAGGATTGGTGGATTGCTACATTTGTTTAAAAACGTCTTTTGGCAGGATACCGGTACAATCTACGTAAACAAAAAGTTAGCTGTGGTAAAATCCACCCACATTAGTCAGGGGAGAGAGAGTTAGCGATGCGATAGAGCCTCTTCACGCTTGCGTTGAAATTGAATTACGACGGTAGGCTTAACGTAGTACGTGTTTTCCCAGCATCAACCAAAACGTTTTAGGGATGAAACGATGTCAGAAACTATTCAGGTACGGTACTTGGTCATACATAATTCTCATGAAACACAAAAAAAATAGCCGGTTTGCATTTTTTAGCAGATCGCGAACTTTGACAGCCACTTGTCTTCCAAACGGAAGGAGTTCCAAGATGGCGGCGATGCCAACAATAGCTCAACGATGGCTTCTGCAGGTGCCTTTCGATTTCCCAAAAGCAAACTAATGAATGTCTACAGCCAACCGCGCCAACATGATCAAAAGAAATCTATTCTTCGATTTGCAAACGAAGCACGATTGCTGGGCGGCGTAAGTTTTGGGTGTTTGACTGCGCCACGCAAACGAAATCCGAACAATGGTTTTTTTTTTTTTTGGGGGGGGGGGGGGGGGGGAAAGGACATTCATTGTTGGAGGAAACGTGTGTTAATGCTGGCCACACGAAATCAGTGTTTGAACAAGCTTGACTGTGAAGAGTTTCGGAAAGTTTGACAACTTTGGCTTGAAAGCGTCACATAAGGATTGAAGTAAGACACTCGTTACAGTTTGTTCTCCCCCCCTCCCCCCCCCCCCCCCCCCCCCCCCATCCATACCCCACCTGCTTCTAACGCTCCTCACAACGTTCTTTTAAAAGGCCAAACCAGTACGGCTCTTTTCAGGAACCTTTTTGAAAGAGAGAAATCATTTCTGTTTAATAAAATTTGGTAATGCAGAAATAACACACACTATTAAGCATTAAACAATAAATGTATTAACAATAAAGACATGCTATAGGGTAACACTGCCTAAAAATGTGAAATTGTTAGCATTAAAAATGTTCGCGCAAATGAATTATGATATTTCTGCATCATTGTTTGAGTTGGAGCTCGCGGATGAATACAGACAGATCAGTGGTAAGCAGGCTTTGGTCGCGTCGCTAACACTTTCTCCACTGACTAATGTGGTTGGATTTTACCATAGTAACTTTATTGCCAAGTCGAGAGATAACTTTGTGAAGACATGTTTTGACAAAGCTGGATTCCTTTTGGGTTTACAAAGGAATAATAATCCAATTTACCACGATTTTATTTGTCGATTATCTTTATCAGCTGTGTTTTCAAGGGCTGTCTCGCCTTAAAAGTTACTTTCTAACATAATTGTTTTTCTTTCTAAATAAACTACAGTTGTAAGTCTTAAACAACTGCTTAACTTTGTCAAAACTAAGATTTAAAAAAATCTTTGTTTCTGCAGAGTGGTATCATTAGTACCACGTTTTTTATGATTCGCTGCCTGTTGTGCATACATTATAAACAGTTGAGTAACAGCTGTAAGGTGAATCAGTATTGGTGCTATCACGTGTCACTGCCTTGGGCCTACGCAAACAATTAATTTTATGGTGCCGGCATGCACGCAGTGACGTCAGCAAAGTTGAGTACTGCAAACGAAATGACCTGTGCGGACGATTTGTTGAATCTACACCCACATGCCCTGAAGTCAGGGTCATCATTAGCTTGTGGCGGGATCATATACTTTCAAATTTGTGTGCCTTTGTTAAGCTAATTGGTTGTTGACCGTCCTTGGGTGAGGTAGACAAAAAAAAACAGCTTGTCGGCAGTACGAGGTGCCTGAAATTGAATTTCAACTAAGGCTGTTTATGTAACGTCCACAAAAGAATATAAACAAAGCACTCGTGTTATTAGCTATGTCGACTCACACATCAAACTATAATTGGCTGCATTAATTTATTAATGTTGGTGAAAGACTGAGCGAATGAACACGAGTAATTTGAAATAATAAACCTTACGATGAGTGTCCCGTAAAACAACAGTAAAAAATCGCTTATATTGAATTAAAACAAATAACAACGGCGAAACGAATACGGTTTCAGCAAGCGAAATAGCAGAATCGTCTGCTATTCGTGATCTTTGTGGGTGAGAGCTAATTGATATTAAAACAAATACTACTCCGTATTTGCTAATTTTTGATATGCTGCTGACTTAGGTGTAAAACAATTCCTCCTTTCTTCTTCAGGCAATTACCATAAATCTCTTTGCAAAATTTTACATAAAACCAGTGTTGTTTTCATCTGCTGCTACGAAAACATCACTGGTATAATGTAAAATTTTGGAGTGACGTTGTCGTAATTGCCTGAAGAATATAGGACTTAAATTTCGTGAATGTTCAGGAACAAATAGGCACAATTTCACAATTACAGAATACAATTCAGCAGTAATCTTTCAATTTTTTGACATACTGTGTCCGTGTGTCTTCATCACGCACTACTACTTACCGGAAAGCTTCTTCCTACATCGTCACCATGTGACTTACTATTTGAATTCAGTATTACACCTTGGTGCAGCCTCCTGTATTTTAGGCTCTCGACTTCACTTATATAAGCAAACTGGAGAATTCATCACTCTAGAGGAGAAAATGAATCCCTGATTTGAGGAGCCTTGTGTGTTCGTGTGTAGTAATACACATGTTGACGATGTAGGAAGAAGCCTTCTGCAAGTAGTAGTGCCTGATGAAGACTGACGAACACAGTCTGTCGAAAATGTGCAATTCGCTGCGCTTTTTTAAATGTGCACTACTGCTAGGGAAGCAGACATATGACCCTAGTTTTTTTTCTTTTCCCCGTTTTTCTGAGGGAGTGAACGGTTCCATCAAAAATTTTAAAGGACGAACATTTGTGAGTGTTTCTACGATTGATGGTATTGTATACATTTTTGAAGAATTCTGGTTTTCTTACTATATGAAAAATACTTCTCTTTACTATTAGCTAAAATGCCTATTTTATGCTCGAATACAAAATTTAAACTAATTTAAACAGTAGGAGCTTTGCATAGCTCTACCACCATACGGTGTTGTCCATGCTCTTCTCAAAGCATGCTCAACCATCTTAATTCCTCACAACCGCTTGTGAGATCCATTCCAGGTTCAGCAAGTGCAATGACAGTGTGTGGATTCTACTACGGGTAAGTATTTTAGGATAGTAAAAACTAATTTTAGAATTAAAATTTTGTTTCTTACGATCTGAAAAATACAAAAGGCAATTTAGCCAATACAAAGGTAAGTATTTTAGATAGTAAAATCTAATTTTAAAATTAAAATTCCATCGTTTCCAGGTTTTTTTTAAAACCTGGAAAACTTGCAGTGGTGGTAAGAGCAAAAGCTGGACATGGATGGCTACTTTGATAACCAAATTGCTGAGCTGCAAAATTTTTTTTAAATATTCACTTAGACATGTACGCAAAACAAAACAAAAATTTTAGTTTACTTTAAAACATTTAATTTTCGAAAACTACTATGGCTTTCTTTCTTCACACACAGACTGCGAGACTCACACGCACCACCAGTCCGAATTCTACTCTGGACTGGTGGTGTGTGTGAGTCTCCGCTGCCTGTGCCTGAAGAAGCAAATCTGTAGTAGTTTTCGAAAATTTGCTGGTTTGAAGCAAACTGACAATTTTGGTGTTGTGTAAATGTGTACATCTCAGTTAGGGGTGTGCGGTTTTAATATTTTGGGTTCGATTCGATTTCGATCGATTTTGGGGAAGAACATCTCGATTTCGATTAATATTCGATTTCGAAATTCATTTTTTTTCTTTTTCGATTTTAAACTTCTTTTTTTCAATTTTTATCAATAAGGGCTAGCCTTTGAAAAAGATATTAATTTGAAGTAATTACACTCCTATAAACTAATGTTACTCCAATACATTGAACTTTGAATTATGTCTTCATTTAATGCGCAAAACTACATTTTGGTTTTAACACACTCCCCCTTTTGAGTAGCACCATCCTTAGATTTTATTTAGTCAAATTAACTTCATATATTGTGCAAGTTTGGCAAATTATTGCCTCTTAGTTGATTGCTAAACTTACACTGGCATGTTGTAAGGCAATGACTACACTATTTTAGCAATGATTAATATGGTACCATGCACAGTTGCCATATAAAACGAAGTCATTACACATTTTTTACTAAAGTTAATGCTTTACTTGATTCAAATTTTTTTGTTAAACTTTATTAAACTTTCGATTTTGACTCTGACGGATTCGATTCGATTTCGACAGCATAATAAAATCGAAATCGAAAGTTTCGATTTTCGCACAGTCCTAATCTCAGTGAGAAAGTGTGTTTGAAAGCCAAAGTTTTAAATAAGTGTCTTGTAAAAAAGAAATGTAGCCATACGTATCGTAGGTCTAGGCCTAAGTGCATTAATAACACTTGTTGACACATTGTGTTAAACAAATTTTCGGTATATATTTCTAAAATTACATCTAAAAGTTCATTACATATGGTTAATGAACCATATTTAATGGTTTTTCAATGTATTCTCCCGATCTGTCTCCCAACTTTCACTCACTGTGTCTTTTGCACTTTGTTAGCCCTATAAACAAGTGTGGAATGAAAAAAATCCTTCGTAAAATTACAGTCAATAACCTCTTAAACATTACCTCAACTACCTTGGTAAACCCAAAAACTGTGAAATAAAGGTGTGTATGTGTATTTGACAGCAAAATAGTGCCAATTGTCTAACAAACTTAACCGACATATTCTCTTTTTGTTACAGGCAAGTTGTATTTGGCCATCGCCAAGCGCTCTTAGAGCAGTTATCCTCTACCCTAGACGCTGCTCTTGCTCTTCATCTAACGGCTCTCATCCTCTTTCAACTCAACACTCACACCATGTTACACGCATCCGGAAAATTCGTTCCTCAAATTCTCAACCAACTAGAGAGCAACTTGCCTGCTGAAACCATGGAATTTTTACTAACATATCAAGGTAATTTTGGTCAGACTACAGTTCTTTAATTTTTTTCCCCCTTCAATTTTGTCACAAATGGTTCCATTGAGTCAAATCTCCAGTATGAAACTAAATTTGGTTAAGACTACTTTGGTAAAAATATAAATTTCTAACTCATCTAAAATCTGCCCCTGAATGAACCAAACTCAGTATTGCAGAATTATAATATAGGATTTGTTGCCGAAAAAAATATAATTTGTATATTTCGTGGCGTATTATAAAATTTAAACAGAAAAAAAATTCTCATTGTGTTTCGCACAATTTGCCAAAGTTACTGAGTAATACAGTAGTTGTATTTTGGCTATAGAAAGAATCACTGAAAGCGACACATTTTTAACTGATAACACTTCCCTACCTTAAAGTTCCAGATCCCCTCAAGAGTTTTGAGGTGAATGAATGAACAATCTGCTATTGGGTTGTGGAAATAGTTTGTGTTAATCCTTTTGCCTCAAGGTTTCCTGAAGTTTGTCGAAATGTGAGGAATGTGGTAGTACGTCATGGAAAGGTCTTAAACTTAATCCTGTATAAAATTGCGGCCATTTAAAGTGTATATCTATGCTCCATTCCTGATTTCACAAGTCCAGTTCTAACTGACCTAGAAGGATAAAAGGCCAAAACAGTCTGTTTGACTTTTTTTTT
>JAHWFP010098980.1:22059-50137 GCA_023313725.1 Lithobius niger | reverse complement strand
ATTCGAACGAGACAAAGAAGTTTACCAGCAACAACAACAACAAAAAAATACCGCAAATGCCTTTTCGTACATATATTGATGTACATGTACAAAAAGGCATTTGCGTTTTTTTTTTATGTGCATGTTGTTTTGATGTTTTTTGTTTTGATGTACATGTTCGTGCGTTTTAGCATATTATAATTGTTACTTCTTGATTTGTTAATTTATTTTGTATGGTAAGGAAAATAAACTATTTTACAAATTAAAGTCAAGCTCTTCAATACTTAGGTGCATGGGCTACATGGGACACATCCTTTTAAATTTATTCGTACTTCATGCCTTTTTAGTGCATAAATTATAATTTGAATTCTTAGTTGCGTAATACTTCGAATTTTAATTTGGGTAAAAAAAAATGCGGATCACGGCATAACAAACTGGCTATTTTCAGTCGTTTCAATATCTATACGTGCCCTAAAACCGACGTTCATTGGATTTAGAAAGCAGCTGGAGCCTTTCGAAATTAATTTCAGATTATATTGCGTATTGTGTGGGATCCACACTTATTCGTGATAGACTTGATCTCCATGGGCTGATCGTCTCGGCCTTCCAGCAGGCGAGTACGGTGACCAGGGGAGTACTGGGAGGGGCATCTAGGCCCAGGAAATGGTTAACGTAGGTCCCTCTCTTATGGCATTTTGTAGAAATCATTCACCATGAAAAAATCTTAATAGGCCTCCGACAGGCCCTCGGAGCACAGGCCCCACAAGAAACCTCCCGTTTTCCCGTATGTCCAGTACGGCCCTGACGGTGACCTGTTACCAAAAATGTGTATTAACGTTCTATTAAAAGGGTATTCACCGTTTTATGATGAACATCATCATCACGAATTTAGCACAACACACACATTTCCCCAATTCTCCTGGTAGGCTACCACGGGACCAGCAATGCTTTCGAACGAAATTTCACGTTTCATTTGACAGTTAGAATAAATTATTAAAATCATCTGTGTTACTATTGTTTAAAATATTAAACCGTACACTAAACGTTTCAGGAGGCTGAATATCCATCCATGGGATCTAGCCATAGGGGCACAATCACGATATTTCGTGATTGATTGATTGTTTATTGACCCTAAGGGGGTCTACAAACTATGCGCTCATTCTACTGACTTAACTTAAACTCCCAATAACACCTAATCTTAAACTTAAGCCGCACTCATACACAACGACACCACCACCAAAATGCACAGCCACGTGCGGCAAAGGACTAAGGACACCTCACGCGCATCACCAGCAAGACACTGTAACACCCAACAGCAGCTCCACTTGACCCACCAAACCTAAACTCAAGGGGGAACCTGAACTATCAGCAGCTCATTACCACCCCCACCCCCCACGAAATGCACTTGAGCCAGTGCTAGAATGAAAATTACAGCCACATCTAGAAGTTTCACTACTGGCCACACCGCCCAGTTCATTGGGCGACCAGCACAAAAATAACTCACCGTCCGACTCCCGCACGTCATACTCATACTCATCACTCTTAGTGTCCCAGCTGGGCTCAGCAGCAGTCACAGCACCACTCTGACCATTACCTAATCCGGCCGACACAGCACTCGCAGAACCACTGCCAACTCCAGGGCCCTCCAGGATTTGTTTGATGCACAACTGGTCTCTTGAGACTTTCTCAAGAGACCCCACATGTCGTTAACACTACTTCGGCCGCACACTCTTCAGGAACCACCATTGGCACCTCCACGGGAGCTTCATTTCCTAACAGAGGGGTAAACTGATTTTGGTCAATCACGACCAACTTAGGGTGCAGCGGCGCCATCGTTGACTCTGAAGCCTTGCATGGACCGTATGACCACTGAGTCGCCCATTCAGCTGCAGATTCCTCCGGAGGGGCACCAACTGGTAGTCCAACCACCCCAGAACCACCAACAAACACGGGGGCATCCATGGGTGGCGCCAAGCGTCATGAGGCTCTTCGTGCGGCACGTATGACCAACACTCCCCGCACGTACGCCGCACCGCAGCCCCGCCTCACGTGCCCATGCTGGCTGCTCCTTAGGCAATGTGGTGCCCTGTCAGAAATGGCCAACCAACCAGCAATCCCCAACACACCAATTACGTCCGGCACAACGTCCACCACAACAAAGTCCTTAATCGAAGAACGCCACTCCGGACGCCCGTGCGGCAATGGCACAGCCCCTTCAGAGAGTAAAACTCATGGGAGAGGCTCACCACTTCCCCATATGATGCCAAAGCCTTCGAAAATTCACTGTCAGGCACATCGAGCAGCAACCAATGAAGTTTAAACTTTAAGGGCCAGTCGTGAAGATCATACACTGACGCCCGATGTCTTCCAACCAGCAAACGACCTGCCTTTTCACTGACAGCTCTGCTTTTCTATCCACGAATTGCACCTGGAATGTGTTACTGGCCCGGAGTCAGCTAATGCCGCAAATGCGGTACAGGTCGAGGATTGGGTCCAACAAATCCTTCAGATCTTGCGTGCAGTAGTGGCGACTCGCCTGGTCAGCGAGAATCACAAGCAACTTCCCCATAGACAAGTTCGACAAGTAGCCTCTATAAAGCCTTTTAATCCAGGCCAGGTCACGCGAAGCGTCTTCCTGGCCCAGACTGAAGGTTGTCAGATTCGCCTCTTCTTGCAAAGGCCCACCCACTTCACCAGTAACACCATGCCCCTTCTGCGATGCCGATGCTTCCATGTACGTTATCTTCATTGGATGCCTCCCGAAGCGAGAGCAGCTGACCCTTGACTGCCCGGCACACGACGGTGAACACCACAGCTCACAGTCCCTCTCGACCCTACTACTGGAGCCCCATTAGTTGCCTGCGCACAGTCAACCTCTGCATTGTTGCACTCTGCCCCACTTTTGGACTCTGCCACACTGTTTGGCGCGTTGTCAGACCCGACATTGTCATCACTTGTGAGCATTATGCTTAACCCTTGCTCACCATCTCGACTGCCTTCTCTCACCACGCCGTACATATTGAAATCTTCCTCATCTAACCCCATATCCTCTGCCATCTGTCGCACCTTAGTGTACTTTTCTGCCGAAACAAATCCACGGTTTACCTCAAGCTTGGGTCAGGATTCCCTCTTGTTCCAGGGCCAACAACAGCCGCTCACGGGCCCGCCATTTTTTTGAGGCACGATATTGCTAACAACTGCAAAACAATGTGGCGTTTTTTAGCAACCAAGGCAATTTACCTAACTTTTAAAGTTTGTTTCTCTCTTCCTGCAGGTAAACTTCACCCTTAAAATTTGAGTCACCTTTAAATCGGTTCGATAAATCGGTTAGTTGTGCACACAAGGAGGTAAGAAGGGGGGTGGGGAGCGCATTGCCTGTGCCCCTTTAAAAAATGTGCTGCTAGTGTAGTACGGTAATTTTTTTTTAACAATAAAATTAAAACACCAGGCATACCTTTTGATGCTGTCAATTCAACTTTGTGTGGCATAAATAGTGTGTATGCTCCAAACTCGACTTGGGAGCAAAGTCTTTACCGAAGGTTTGCACCTGCTCTCTCGAAGGTCTCTCTCGTTTGCAAACTGCTTATTGAAGTCGGCCAACCCTACCTATCACAAGCTCCTTTGCGTACAAGACTATGGCCCTTCTAGTAAATAAGTCATAAATCCCAAAGTGCAGGCTTAAAGTGGCACTATCACCGATTGAAAGCAGACGAATTCTGACAACAACTAGCGCTGTGTAGTACCATCTAGCGTTTGCTTGCACCAAGTGAAGTAATGCATAACGGCATTTCTTTTAACGAAACAAACAAGCCACGACATTCTTAATTATTGAGTGAAAATTTGTTTCATCCTCGTGCACCTGCGAGCAAGCTATAAAGGTTAACAATATCAATGTCACTAGATGGCGCCACGGTATTTTCGTTCGCATTTCAATCGGTGATAGTGCCACTTTAAAGAAGCAAACGGTCAGCACTGACCTTGTGAAAATACAAACGTCGGCCAATTCTGGGAAAGAAAGAACTAAGACTTGAACCCAGGACCTGCTGCGTTCTTGGGCGCATGCTTTAACCATGGATTCTTCGAGAAGAACGAGTCACTCACATATAGTCACAACGTAAACTGCGCTATCCAGATATCATTACGGAGAGTGAAAGTGAAACTCATTCGAACTCGTTAAATGAGTTTCTCGTTTTGCTATCGTTTTGCCCTAGTAGTCATGCGGCCTCATGCTCGCCCCATGAAATACGAACTGGCGCTGCGGTCGCCGTTGGGGCAGATGGGGATGCGATCGGGATTTCATCTAGACGTGAGTGACCCGAACTTCTCGAAGAGAGGCATTCGTCCAAGCTTTAACCAAATAAACTGGATCCAGTAATACTTAAAAAATAAATAAGCAGTAGTTATAAACATCGCCGTCTAAATAAAGGAGGCGAGTTGACTAAGTTCCAATGTCTCCAGTTTTTAGTGAGGCTGCCAGCTTTCCAAAGTCATGGACCAAACCATTTTTCAACCAGAGAGGACACTATTAGCACTATGAGACAAGGATGGACACTATACTCTTCAAAAGTTGGAATTTACTACCGGTTTAAAGGCACATTCCGCCTGCTTTATAAAAGCCACGCGCAGATCGCCCCGCGCATGTTACCATCGCCAAGGTTATATTAGCTGCGAGGAACGCAGTTACTATCTCAGTTGGCTTTGGGCATAGGCTTTGGGAATAGTAATAGTATACGAAACAGCATCAAGTTAAAGATTGTGTCGTCACAAACCTGAATGATTTTTGTATTTTAACATCACAATTTATAATTTTTTAGGCTAGTATATTATAATTTTTCTTCGGCGATCTATTGACATAATTAATTTTAATTTTTACCGCATTGGCCTTTTAGATTTTTGATCTCATGGTAATTATTAGCAAATGATTAAAATTAGTACATGCGCGCGCACAGATGAAACTTCAAGGTTATCGTAGGCGCGCGAAGGATCACATACGTGCAGGATGCAGTAAACTAGTTCCCAATATTCAACAGAAAATCTCTTAGAATCCACATTTTAAAACGGATTTTTAGCAAGGGATTGACTATCGGTAAGTAAATAGACCTTTGGGGGCCGTACTTGATGTGATGGATCAAGAAAAATGGCGTTGGGATGAATGTCCTTTTAATATTATTGACCATTCAACAGCGCTGCTTGACACAAAGTCAATTCAATTTTGAGCCCAAAACCACTCTACTAGAATGGTAGGCTAGATTTGGACGTACGTATGAGCTAAACCAATAAACCGACTTATACGGAGGGCTGCCCGCCATAAAAAATCCTGCCCTGTCTTCAGCAACCCGGACGTAGACTTGCCGGCACAACTCGACACCAAGCCTATTCCTATCTAACTCTAAACGCCAAGGCAAAGCAATCGCATGTAATATTAATGAAGCAAACGAAAATCGAAATACAGAATCCAATTTTTTACCTATGCCTTATCTTTTTAACTCGAAAAAAAAAACACTACGTATTCTTTGCTAATCGATGCTAACGTGCTGATCGGTGGGGGAGGGAAGGGTCGAATATTCGTGCTGTCTCGCGCCAACATCGTCATACACCTGCCGTGTCTATTAGCGTTGAGTTAGCTAATATTGACGGGGCCTTCTTTATTTAGATGGCGTTGTTAAAATGAAGTTTACAAGCCTACTCTGTAGCATGCAGCGTCCCCGAGGGGCAGGTGCAACTTACAGTAAAAGGGCGCAGTAAGTTTTAGGACATTTATTCTGGGGACTCTTTTTGGAGCGGGGGGAGGGGGTGTTTTTTTCCCTTTTCAGCCGCTTTCTTAGCCGTTTTTGTCCCTTTTTTGTTCTTTTATATGTTTTCAGGCCTTTAAGCCATTTCTCAGGCATCACCGCGCAGCAAATGTCGGGACTAATGGCCATTTTTTTTTTCTTACAAAAAGGGCGTTTTGCGAAAATAACAGTGGCTCCTCTGCCCCCAAATTGTGCACGCCACTGAGTCTACTGCACCAAAAATTTTAAGCAATGATTTTTGTTGTTGTTGTCGCTGATATGGTGAGCAACGTTTCTCTTAAAAGAGTCTCCTCTGCTAACGATTTTTGCGTTTTACTGCAATCTAACGGCCTGTTCAGTGCTCATATTACCAGCACTGTTAACCCTTTAACTGCTGAATTAATTTTCTATCTCCACAAAAGTAGGGGTAACCTGGACGGGACTCGAACTAGCAACTTGAAGGAGCTCTTTAACTTCAGGCACACGCCTCTGCCACGGCCGTCTCTAGAGTCGGCTTGTTAAGGGAACCTGGTATTGTTGTCGTTTCTCCATTGTTGGCCATCTCGTGCATGCTTTGGACTCTGTTTTTAGGACTCAAAGCTGTGCTTGTGTTTTTGGCGAGTATATTCTCGTCGCCAGCACTTTAAGGGTTAAGAAAACATTCAAGATGCTCGGCTTCTTGAAGAGATCTCTTTTTTCTTTTTCGTTAACGATGCGAAGACCACTGTTACTATTTAAAATGCAGTTGTCAGAAGTATTCTATGTCATGGTTCTATTATCTGGAACCCATCATATTATTATTTGATAGAGTGGATTGAGATGGTACAAAGAAATCTTAATTTGATTTCTGCGCTATAAATGAACTTTAAACCAGAGTAACTTTACGCATGAAGAACTCTGTAAGGAATTCCAAATTCCTAAAAAAAAAAAAAAATACATAAAACAATTTCGTGTATGCATCGGCTTGAACTGCATGTACAAACTCATTCATAACAGAATTCATTGTTGCGCACTGTTGAAAAGTTATGCCGGTTCTCGTCAGATCCCCGAAGTTAAGCAGCATTGGGCTGGATTGATACTTGGGTGGGTGACCGCCTGGGAATCTGGCTGTTGCAGACATAGGGCCTTAGGGCTTCGGGCAGATGACCAGGAGTGGTTAACGCTCGTTAAACCCTTTAAACCCTTTAAAAGTTATGCTTCCACGTGCCCTCTGTCTGTACCCGGAAAAAAAATGTTATTTTTGGTTTGCCTACTGCTCGAACTGAATACCGGAAGCGCGTGTGGCACTATTCACCAATAACTACAGTTGAAAACGGTCTATACAAAACCGCCTCACTTTCACCACTCTCCCTGATTTTTGTTTGTTTTTTTTTTTGTTTTTTTTTGCGCTTTGGTTTTGTAATTGGGCTGTAATTGCCTGTAAAATCAACTTTGAAATAAATAAACAAATAAATATAGCTCGTGATCAGGTGCGTTTTAAATCGGCAAAACCAGCCCACCAGTGTCTACCCTAAAAATCCCCTCAACTCCTATGGCTACAGTTAAGACTGCCACGCATCCAGTACCTTTGGAGAAAATAAACAAGCCATGCAGGTTACAAAGAAAGTTTACAAGCCTACCTGCACAAGGAGACGTTCCAATTCGATGAACACAAACGAATGAACACTTGTAGTAAACAAATAGTAAACAAAGAGGTTATCACAATAGCGTCGGAAATCAATCAGACATAATCCAACTGCGTCAGCATGTCGAGTGGAGATGGGGAAAGAGTCGGGTGAATTGTTCTCTCGCGAGCAGGGTTGTGTTGAAATAGACGCAACTAGCCAATTTCTTGTTTATAAATAGCTTCAGCATCCACGTAATGTTTTGTCTTTTTTATTTTTTTGTGTATTTTTAACGCAACCTTAACTCGTTCATGCCCCAACTTTGTCCCATTACTCACTTTTAACAAAGACGTTACCAAAAACTAAAACAAGAAGTGTCACTATGGAAGCTGCAAGAATCCACGTGGCGAATTCGTTGACCTTCAGTTACTATTACAATAATCATAACCATAGGGTAATAATTAGCATTAAAAAAAAAACCACTTAAGCATATAAAGTACGGATTTAAGCTTAAAAAATCTTAATGCTCTAATATAAAGGAACAGATACAAGAAAAAGACATGTAAGCCATCAGCATCGCACTAATATATGTAAAACAAAAATCTCCAGCGTTCCACAAAAACAAGTAGTAGCTTCTTTTTACACGTTTTAGTGCAACATCGATGGATCGCATTAAGTTTTTTACGGCTTACATTTGTATTTTATGTTTGGCAACACAAGGAAGAAAATTATATGTTTAAACATTCTTTAACGGTTTCGTAGGTAAAAGTTGTTATTTAGGTTCTATTCAGGATGATTGCAACTTTAGTATAGTGGTGGAGAGACCCGGAAACAAAAATTTTGGGGCTAGGTACAATGATGGTTTTGTGTCTTCCTTCTACCCCAACTCATCCTCCTCCCCCCCCCCCCCCCCCACCACCACCATCACCACCCTCCTCTCAGTGGCGTAATGAAAGCATCGAACTTGAGAATATGCGATTCTCATTTAAAATAGCTGAGTGAAAAGGGACGAATGGCGCTGTCACCTCCTGTTCGGGAGAGGAGGGAGGGTTATCTGTCGCTGGTGGAAGGGAATTCGTGAAGCCCTTAAAATTGCTTCCTTTTAGAGGGGGGGGGGGGTTATCCCCTGAATGTCATTGATGTCGACGACCACTTACGGTCCATCACCTGGTTTTTGATTGTCACCGTCTTGGTGGTGTTCGTCACGGTTTTCATCTTCCACGAAACATAGCGCGTCAATTGGGCGAAAGTCTCTTCCCCTACCTGAGTTTTTATTTTTTATTTTTATTTTTGCAGGAGGCACAGATAGATGTACGACGGTTTATAATAATAACAATTTGTCAGGAAGCAACAGGAATGGCAAGGACTCTTGGATCTCTAACAGCCTGCCTAAATTAAAAATAGAAGACAATCTCGTATAAAGAAGGAGAGAGATGTGGCCAAGGGAAGGTGAGGGGATGAGGTAAGGACCCACCAATGCCTTACCACCAAGGTTAGACCTGCCAGGGACGCTAAGGCCTCTGATGGCATCGCCAAACGTGTTGGACACAGACGGTGTAGGATTGGCCCAAGTAAAAAATCAAAGGCAGTTGAACAAATGAGACGTTTAAAAGCATCGTTATGTAATACAAAGTATATGGGTAGGGTAAGTACTAAAAACAAAAGCATCCCCAAAATGGGAATTGTCACCAACTAAAAATAAACAATTCAGAATGTTTGTTTAACATCGCTGCAATGTAATGTGTGGCGCAGTGGCAACCCGGACTAATGCACTGTAAATGAGGTTGGCGCTAATGACCTTGCTGTCGATGCGCCGTTAAGCCGCAGCGCCCCCCCCCCCCCCCCTCCAACAAAAAAATGAAGAGATGGTCAGTTTTTCAGCAAAACGGAGCTGGAAAATGTTTTTTTTTTTTTAAATAAGTTATTGCTTAGACACAATTAGTATCACATTTTCCACTCTGCGCGGGGAAAATAGATGCACATGGAAGAGGAAACCTTCAAGAAAACGTCACTTGCTAACCTGTTACTAAATTCGGAATGGACGAGCTTTTACCAGTGACTGGTACCGCAAATCACGTTGTGGTCCTGCTGTCCCAGTAACACCGTTAACCTGTTACCCGTTCTGCAACTACACTACGGGAAGATCGGGGGGGGGGGGGGGGCGCGCGGGCGCGCAAATTAATAAAAAAAAGGTTTTTTTGTCATAGTAAATAGCAGCAAAATGCAGAATGTTTTTTTGTGGGAGCCACTGATGTGTACTACTTGAGCTATCGTGTCGCAGTTGTAACTATCGCTTCATATTCCATCTCTTTTCACAAGGTCGTTAGGGAGAGAAGGTGTGGGTTTCGTTTTCCCGCTGCAGGTAAGTTGTTTCAACATAGCCAGAACAAATTAGACCAAATCAATACTAAAAGGCGTCAACTTTCTGGCACGCGCGTGAACTGATGGTGAGTCAGGGGGTGAAATACACTACCACAGTCGACCTCTGCATGAAGTAGCTTCACCGCTACATGCTGGTGGAACGCTGGTGCACGCGGAGGTGCCACATGCTTGACTGGACTAATCGTTCGTAGCGCGAGTAGTATTTTTCTCCGTACCTGTCTATTAAAGCTACACTCCGCCTGTCTTATAACAGCCACGTAAGATTGACTGACAGCCAGTATCGTGCACAAACAAACCCACACTACGTTTCGGGAGGACAACCTCCCGGTTTCAGGTAAAAATAAACACTAAAACATTAAAAAAATTCATGGCAGTATCTGCCGAGTCACCAGGTCTATAAAAATAAACCATTCCGGCATGGTCAAGGCCTTAAATTTTAATTTCTGGATGGGCGCCCGGAAGTAGACTGGTAACAAGAGGCAGCGATGTCACGTGGTTCAGAAAAATTAGGCCTGATTCCAAATTAAAAAGTGTGGTTTAGGTAGACGGCTTTTTCTTGAACTTGTTGAAGAAACTTGTTTTCTTAAGTTGTAGGTTGTTGATGACAGGAGAATAATCTTTTAGAGATTTGCTTTCTGGACTTAAATGATTGTAAACAGGAGGTACATGAGTAACGATAATGAGTGAGGGCGGATTTAAGCAACGACTCGCCTTTGCATTCTGGCAGCTAAAAGCCAGAAATCATCTGAAATTCCAACATGGCGGCGGTTTTAGCTAAATCGACTCGCAACGAAAACAGTCAATAATGCGAGTTCAGGAGGAATTCTTTTTCTTAGTGTCACGGATTATATGACTTAAAACATTTACTCAAACGACGTCGCATTTCGCTAATCCACGTAGTGTTGTTACCGTGGCAAAGACAACTTTTGTCATTACGATTAAATTCTAGCTGCGAGAATGCAAAGGCGAGTCGTTGCGTAAATCCGCTCTGATTCTGGGTTTATTCTTGCCCTGGTGTTTTTTTTCCGTGAAAAGAATTTCGGTCCTACTGTGGTGTAAATAAACGTAGTGTGGTTTTATTTGTGCACGATACTGGCTGTCACTCAATCTTATCTGCTAAAAGTGCTGAAACATCTCAATTATAATAGCCATGCGCAGATCGCCATCCGCGCAAGTTACCCATCACACCGTTTCGCGAGACTCGGCATAGTAATACAAGGCCAACTGAGATAGTACACGAAACAGCATCAACGCAAAAATTGTGTTATAACAAACCGGAATGATTTTCGTATTTCAACATCACACTTTATAATTTGTTAGGCTGGTATCTTATAATTTTTCTTCGGCAATTTATTGCCATGAATAATTTTAATTTTTACCGCATTAGTCTTTTAGATTTTTGATCTCATGGTAATTCTTAGCAAACGATTACAAATTAATGCACACACAGATGAAACGTCACGGTTATTGTAACCGCGCAAAGGATCATAGAATCGCAGGAAGCTATCAAGTGAGTTCTAAATATTCAACAGAAAATCTTGCAGACGCCACATTTTAAAACGGATTTTTAGCGAGGGATTAACTAACGGTAAGTAAATAGAACTTTAGGGGCCATACTTGATGTGGAGGATGGAGAAATATGGTGTAGAGAGGAATATACCGTTTAATGGGTCAAAACCTGTTCAGCGCATTTATAACGCGGTTTTCCAGAAAATGGTACATTCGTTCTGCATTTTGCCGCATGAAGTCGTAGCCTAACCCAGGACAAGAGGTGGACCATACGGTGATATTAAAGGTGTCTATTCACCGAACGACAAGTTGCACCGTCTACCATTATTCAGTTCTATAGCACTTGATTTTAACACACGAAGGGATGGGAAATGAAATTTTTTTTTACACAGCCAAGTGTCTCGTTAATTATTGAGGGTAAAGTTGCAGGGTCCCTCGTGCACCAGGGAACAAGCGGTCAAGGTTAGCGGTATCACTGTCACTAGATGGCGCCCATCTAGTGATTCAAAATCTGCGTTTCAAAAGGACCGATAGCTGGAAAATAGCGCCCGTAATGTCGCTTGCTCCCTGGTGTACGTGGTCACACCAACTTTACACTCCGCATTTAAGGAGGCACGTGGCTTGATTGCTTCGTAAATAGAAATTTATTTGTGTGTTCCTTCGCTTGTTGAAAGTAAGGGCTAGACAGAACTGGATAGCAGTAGATGCTGCAGCCTGACTCATTTGGTGGCAACCCCCCTTTAACATGAACACTCCGTCGAGCCCGACAGGGGCTCCTTTATGACGCTCCTGATGTATAAGCTAATAAAATTTTATAAGTGCTCTTTCTGGCCTTTGAATGCACTCTTGGTATTTTACCGTACCTTTAGTTAAACGAATTTTTTTTTTGGGGGGGGGGGGGGGGGTTGATTGATTATAAGACTCGGATAAGGGTTTTTTTTTTCCTCCCACGTATAACAGCAACGCTGTAGGTAGGTATGAAGTTCATTTTTTCAAATAGGGGCCTGGTAAAATATTTAATTAAATTGCGTAAAATGCTGTAGGGAATGAAACTCGCTGGTGCTTAAAGAGCAGCGACAATAAGGGCGGGTTTACGCAACGACTCGCCTTTGCATTCTCGCAGCTAGAATTTAATCGCGATGGCAAAGGTGACATTGCCATGGTAACAACGCTAAATGGATTAGCTAAATCCGAAATCGTTTGAGTAAATGCTTGCAGTCATTTACTCCGTTACACAAAAGATAAAGAATTCATCCTGACGAAACAATTTTCTCTGTAGCTTTTGAACTCACAATTATTGGACGTTTTTGTTGCGCGCTGGCAGAGTTAAAACTGCCACCATGTTAGAATTTCAGATGATTTGTAGCTTCTAGCTCTGAGAACGAAAAGGCGAGTCGTTGCAAAAACGCGCCCTATAACGCCATATTGGCTACAATGCCAGTACCTAGAGCTAGCTATACAAGGGCCAAAAGATTAAAGTGGAGGTAAAAACAAGGGCATTTCTAGTCAAGCCAGTGCTGCGAGAGCGGCTTTTTAGGCCTGAAAACGTTGTTTTCGCCAATCGGAAAGTTGTGAATCGGAAAATTAAAGATTCCATTTTCTAAAAATTTCAGCAACTGCCAACAAATCGGGAAAAAAACGCGCTTTTTAGGCCTAAGAACACCGCTCTAACAACATTGGTTTCAGTAAGATGCCCTTCTTTTGCTCCTACATGTTTATGCAGTGTCCCTTGCGGCTAGCCTAACTACCACCTCGAGCATACAGTTATATATAATAATATGACGTTAATATCAGTGCTCTATACGGATTGGATAGGAAAGAAGAGTGGTTGGACCCAAGGCTCTGTCCTTATGTACAATGCATTACAGCTCCCAACTCGGCAAATTTTTGTACTTGGAAGCCGTTGGTTTAGACACCTACGAACGTTACGACGTTAATTCAAATTTTTACTTTCTATATACTGGCTACTATTTTGAAGTACTCATAGATTAGAAGGTTAACTAGATATTGCATCTTAACTCTACTAAGCCTACGCGAGGCCTTCGAAGGCACAGCATTATCAGAGGTATTAGTGGCCGCAATTGCCACCAAGGCCTCGCGTAGGATTGGAATAGGAAGTATGTGATGTCTACTTAAAGGGGGATTACCACCAATAACAAGCTGCAGCATCTATAGCTATTTGCCGCTGTCTAGTTCTGTCTACTCCTTACTTTCAACAGGCGAATGAACACAAATAAATTTCTTTTTACACAAGAAACAAGCCACGTGCCTCCTTAGTTATTGAGTGTGAAGTTGGTGCGCCCACCTGCACCATGAAGCAAGCAGTAAAGTTAAGCCTAACTGATATCGTTAACCTTGACCGTTTGACTATTTTTGCTGCAGTACAAGACGACGGACTGATCGCTGAATGCCGGCATTCGATGGTTTGTCTTCGATTCGAAAACCCCGAAATGGACGCCATGTTGGAATTTGAATTCTCGCTACGAGCAGCTATTTATTCTACCGTCGTTCGATCACTGCTAGAAGCTGTTCTTTGAGGGAGAATAGCAAATTTAGGAAATGGCGTGAAATGCAACAATGTTTAAAATTACTGTTGCACTTTATTCTTTATCCGTGTTATTATTTAAAATACATTTAATTTGTTGTCTATACACTGCATTTATTTAGTAGAAACGGGAAACTCATCGCAAATAAATAACGGTTGACTAGCAAATGGCGTTCGGCGAGCGAGAAGCTCTCGTAACATAAATGCGTCCTTACGGACTGAAAACACAAGAACCTAAAAACTAAGTTTTACACGTAAAACAAATCCTAGTTGGACTCATTACGATTTACGCAGCTATAGCACAATACGCTGTGACAACTGCTGCACTAACTAGCCACATTTTCTCCACCACACGCAAAATCGGTGTGTGTGTGTGTGTGAATTTCAGCTGTCTGGAGCCGCTTTAAATTTACGGGCACGTTGCCAACTAAAAAAAAACCCCACACTTTACAAGCAAACACGTACACATGCTGGCGGATATCATTACAAATTGCGAACTTACATAGGAACTCCGGTAAGCCATGTTTACTAGTTGAAGTTGGTGCTGACTATAGTTGTGTTGCCATGTATGAAATCTTCATATTCGGTGTGATATACGTCACCACATTCGTCGTCAAACTATAGCGGCAGCGATGCGTTCGAAGCAGTCGCCGTGCCGCGGTGTCGTGGAGTGTCGCACTTTTAGGAGCACAACACCGTTTTTGAAAGCATGTGTGTGTTTTGTGATTTTTGTTGGAGAACGGACCGTGTGATGGGTTATGTTGTACGTGTTGGTGGAGAAACTTGCTATGCAGAAAAGAGGAAAAGAGACAGAGAGAAAATGCGGTATGCATTCGCTGGGAGCGCTGCTGCTCTCGTAAGAGATTTTAGGTGCTAAATTTAGACGAAGGAGCAAACGAAAAGCACAAGCACTTGCATCTTAGAGAGTTTATCCCGTTCATTCGTAGCCAAGAGCCGCTGAGCTAAGCACAACTCGCACGTGTTGTACGAGCCAAGTCTCCAGGTTGAGTCCGTTAACCACATCGTTATCCCCTCTGCGAAGTGACTTCGCACACGTCCGACATGTTTGCCGTTGTGATGTTGGCTTCTCGCAAAAACGTCCGTGCGCCTGGTTTCCGGTCGCAATCCGACTGAACTATTTGTCTTCCCCATGTCGGTTGCGGGATTCGATTTTTTTGTTGCCGTTTTTTTTTTTTTTTTTTTTTTTTTTGTTATTAAGTTTCGCAACTCTTCTGTTTAGCATGCGAGTAACTGAAACGCTGCCCCTGATCGTTTCTGGCCGCTTCCCTGCACTTCTCCTCACATCCACGTGACCGAGATACAGAAGTATGTGAGCTCAGAGCATGGCCGTACCTAGCGGCAAAGAAAGAAAAGCTCCGCAAAAATTTACGTAGTTGGCAAAATTCAAAATTCATTTTGTTTGCTATTTTGACCTTCTGTTAAGCTCAATCCCCCCCCCCCCTTCTGTTAGCTTATCACCACCATGGCATAAAAACATCATAGATAATGTAGAAAATAAAAATAAATATGCATTAAACTATCCCCGCCGAATTTGAAGTTGTTTGGAAGTCGTGATAACAATTAACTTCGCGAAAATCGTACACAATTAACAAAACTAAAAATTGAGTTGGCTATCTAGACACACGCTAGTGTGTCCCGCCAAGTTAGGCAACAAACTTCACAACAAAAATCACATCAATTCAATTCTCGAGGTTGTAAACCATTGTAACGCGACGCCATAGCGTCAGTGTCTTATATCCTGAAGCAGAGTTGGGCACATTTCAGGTATTTGGGGAAATATAATAATGCGGTACAAATCAAGAGCAATGATCCACCTGACAAAACTTAACTCGTTTAGGAATGCCAGATTTCAATGCAAAATCTGACCCTCAATAACGTTAAAAATATGTTACTACTAGTTACTATCTAGCTACCTGCTAGCTAGCTAGTCCGCTCATCCCCATGTTAAATCCCATACAGTTATTCATCGACACCAATGCGACACTGCGTACCTTTTATGGTTTGGAGCCTGCGAGGATGGTGTGGGAGGATGGCGTTGTTATAACCATTGTTGGTATTGTCGGCATCGTCTCTCATTGGACGGCCAAAGTTCGGACAATGTGAACGTGTATACTGACGTGCGTGCCTAGACACACACTAGTGTATCACGATAAATCTAAACAACGTTGCAAAGAAATTGTATTCACGTCCAAGTCACGAAAAATAAACCAACTGTAAAAACAAAGCCAAAAACTGGTAAAGAGGCCACCAAGTTGAGAGTGGTTTGGCCCTTTACAGGAGTGATATCAACACACCAAAACTAACTAAATAAAACAAATTACTACAAAATTAAAACCAAAAACCTATAAAGAGGTGACTTAAGTAGAGAATGGTTCGGCCTATAAGCAAAACGTAGTAGCAAATTGTTGAAAACCAATTTCTTGTTGACATGGCACTTTATTACACATCGTGCAGGTGGTTGAGTTGAGTAAATACACAATTAAAAAAGAAAAGGAGTGATATATCAAAAACACACTGGTAAAAGGGGATGCCAAGTTCCGAATGGCTCGGCCCTTCAAAGGAGTGATATCAACAACCAAAACATTTGCCATACGTTAATACACAAAAACACAATATCACTGGCAGGATTTAAAAAGTTTCTTGGGTAAAGCAGAAATGTCAAAAAAGTCTAAACAACACAAAACTTAGTAAGAACTTCGGCCAAGTTTTCGCTGTCTGAAGTCGTGATGGCAACTAATCTAAAAAAAGTCATGCAGAGTTGCCTATTTGATTTACTAGTTCGTCTGCTAACCCATCACTGCCATGGTTTTAGTTCAAACGTGATATGAACTCGTACTTAATCGCACATTTGGCAAAATTAAAAACTGATTTGGAAAAATTGAGTTGGCTGTTTGATTTTCTGTAGTCATTTTCCAAATCAAACGTGTTAAGAGTTTTAAAAAATTTCGAAGGTCTAAAATGTGAAGGTAAAGAGTCCATAAGATCCCAGATTAAAGGACAAAAGCAACCCAAAGGTCACGAAATGAGGGTAAATATATTACCCTAAGATCCCTCCTGAATCTAGGGGAAAAAAATGAAAATGGAGCACGTCGATTTCAAATGTAGAAACTTTCCTAAAAACACACCTCAAGTTGTTTTAAACAAAACTGAGTAAAATGTTTCGACATTTTTTTTTCACCTTTCGACGCTTCATTTTTTTTTTTTTGAAAACTGGAACATTGCTTTAAAATGTGGAAATGTTTTGCAATGATATCCCTAGGCCTAGTCGTTTGGGATAAAAGTGATCAAAAATAGCCCAGTTTTTTTTTTAATGTTCTGCCACCAGCAGGGAAGAGGTTACTTCTCCCCCGACTCCTCCCCTACTACCCATGCATGCACAAAGCAGTTCATCGTCATTCATTATAGCTAAAGATCTAAATCCCCAATCATCAATGGCTAGCTACGGGCCTGTTTATATAATTCTAAACTGAACCCGGTTTAATTTAATTTTGAAAGAAAATACCAAAAAAAACATGACTTAGTGACAAATTAAGTTTTTACGAAACCTGCCATCCTGAAGAAGGAATAAGAAAAATCACCGAAATTTGCTTAGCAATTTGTTGCTCTGTTTCGCTATTTTAGTGCTCACTGGAGTCCAGAAACAGGAACTAAAATAGCGTAAAATGCTTCAGTTTCCGGGGCTCTGCCCTGGACCCCGTTGCAATGTTACAATGCTCCCCCAGCCCCTCTAGCTACTTTACCAGAGCCTGTCAAAAGTACTTTACTGGCAGCACCACCGTCACTTTCGAAACAAGTTGGCAAAAAAAAATCGTAAGATGAGTTGGCAAAATGGCGCGGGGCGCCCCCCCCCCCCAACCAAGTGCCCTTCACCTTCGCTACGGCCATGCTGATGTTCCCGTCCGATCCCACAGACCCCTCACGCGTTCGTGGTGCATGTTTTTTTTTAACTTCTGCTTGGTGGGATGATTAAAGTTGTCTGCAACCATGTCGGATTGTAAAAATCAGTGCCAGAGCCATAAGATTGTAGATTGTAAGTCCGACATGTTTCAGCAGTCTAAGAGAGTAAACCATGCGCAATGGCTGTTTGCCGTGACGTCACCATGAGTTAGCCAATGACGAACGAGAATAACGGCTGTTTGGCCGCCTGATTGGACTAGCCCAGTCACGTGATATGCACGTCACAGCAAACAGCCATGGCGCGTGGTAAAGTTATACGCGAAAATTAAAGAAGAGGGCAATGTGCAAAGTTCGCTGGTTGATAGGGATAACCTTGGCGGCCTTTCCCTGGCTGAATATGTCATTACTTTCAAAGACCGATCTTTTTTGAAAACTCGGTGGCTTCCCTGCGTGCAGCAGTTCACAACTTTCATAGGATTTAGATCGCACGAGACATCACGCTTGCTTTTTATCTATATATGCTCTCATTGGGAAAATGTTGGATATATACCCCTGTGAAGAAGATAAGCGACCCCAGTGGATGCTTCTCTGTACAGCTGCTCGTGTTCTGCAGGGAAGACATCGTGGTAATAATATAAAGCATGCAGATATTTAGTCCATTTTATTAGGTGAGGAAAGAGAAGCAAGATTTTGATAAGTAAAATGGAGCAGTGATTCCGTTGGGTTTTTCAAACACAAGGAGCCTCTGGGAGCGGGAATAAATGAAATACGAGTGAACTATTTTATTCATTCTTCTCCACAACCCCCCCCCCCCCCCGGGCCCCCAGCCTGCGATGGAAGTGGATCTCTTTTACCGATCCATGATCCCCACTGACCCACTCGAGCCCTGACCCACGACCCACTTAACCCATTGAATAAAGAACAAAATGTGACCCACCGTCCGTGACCCATCCCACGCTATAACAAGTGCATGCAATGTTATTTCAAACAGTCCAATTTTTTAAAGAAGCAATTACTAAATGAACACAACACAGTGTTCCAATAACTTGCTGCAAACAAATATGCTCTACAGTTCATTAATTTAAACCTAAAAAAATACTATTAGGCCTACGTTAAAAATCTAGGTTGGTAATAACTTATCACCAACCTGTTTTTTTTTTTAAAGTTGACCTTTCTAGATTTCCCCCACCAGATTGTCTTCATGACGATCTTTTTCTACACCCTTTGGGAAACCTTGTAATGAAAGCTTTTGTTTTATTAAGAATAAAATAAATGCAAAAACAGCAATCCCCACCCCACCCCGTGCCTTTATTTTGGGGTTTCAGTCTTCTATTTTTGAACGAGTAAGAACAATATTTGAAGAATACTAGTAAGACTACTGATGATCGTAAGATTACCGTGGGTCGCTGGGTGATCAGTCTTGACCCATGATCCACGATATAATCAGTTCATCTCTGCCCCCAGGGCTTCATTGAGTTTAAAATAAACCCAATGGAGTCGCTACTCCATTTCATTTACCTTAATCTCGCTTCTCTTCCCTCCCTTAATGAAATGTACTAAATTAACCTGGTTTATTTATATCATTAGTTTGTTACCGGAATGCCCTGCAGAGCACAAGCCCCTACAGGGAAGCACCACTTGACCCCTCTGATCTTTCTCGCATGATACATTCAGTTTTGTTAACTTGACTATAATGTAGTGTATGTAATTTGTCTTACAAATGTTTCATCATGTTTTTTTTTAAATGCCTACTTCTTTAGAAAATAAATTGTTTTCTACTTGATTGCACCCTGTCCGTGCTTACGATCTCAGTTTGTTGGCCAACCTTTGTTGAACCAGTCTCTTGGTGAGTTGTAGTTGTGTTTTTTAGTATAGGTTATCAGCCACCTTTCCGAGGAGTGAGATATAACAATGTCGAGGCCCAGCAGGGCCAAGCCATTGTTGTATCTCTCCAAGGAAAGCGGGTGATGTGTCGCGCCAAGTTAGGCAACAATCATCACAACAAACATCACATCAATTGTCGAGGTTGTAAACCATTTTAAAGCAACGTGATGGCAGGGCCGCTAACCATCTACTTCGTGACGAAAATACAGCAAGTAAGCGTCGGGTGCGAAGTGACAGCTGGGGTTGGGATGCCGTGGCCGGGGAAGCATTCCCGGGGAAAGGGTACGTAGGTGACGATGGCGAGCCCGTCTTTTGTGTCCTAGGAGCGTTCCGCGTTTGCGGCCTTAAAGGCATAACAGAGTCTTGAATAAGAGTGCTGCAGGCACAAGATGTGGTGGATAGTGGAGCTTCAGGTTGGCATTAAATTATTTCGTGAGGCATGAGGACGCAGTGGTGAAGTTACCTGTAGGAACGCTGTGGTTCCCAGGTGGAAGTTGACGGGATGCGGCAGCAGCCAAGTGAAGGACTCGTAACCCAGCAGATAATTACTTCGGCAGAATTGACGGAGAGACCATACATCCATCGGCTAGTGGGAGGAGCCCGTAGATGTTGGTCGTGGGTGAAAGCACGGTGAGCTGATCTTGAATAGTGACAGCGATGAAACAGTGTTGATGGACGCATCGGGGAAGAGTCGAGCCGTCGGTGGCGAGGACTACGGAAAAGACACAGCGTTGGCCATGGGTGAAAGGACGTTGAGCTGATCTTGAATAGTGACAGCGATGAAAGGAGTGTTGATGGATGTATCGGGAAGAGACGAGTCGTCGGCGGCGAGGACTACGATGGAGACCCACTGTTGGACGTGTGTGAAAGGACGGTTAGCAGATCTTGAATAGTAACAGCGATGAAATGAGTGTTGATGGATGCATCGGGGAGGGTCGAGCCGTCGTCGGCGAGGACTATGGTGGAGACCCAGCATTGGTCGTGAGTGAAAGGACGGTAAGGCGGGCACAGGAGAGGCCGAGAACTTCAGCGTGAATACTTCCGACTTGACTCTACAATCTGAAGCGTGGTTTTTAGCCACGGAAGAGCTTAGGAACAGAGTGGACAGCAACTGTTGTCAGATTTACTTGAAACGTGAGGTCAGCCATGGACGAGACAAGCGGCCGGTGTCTTGATTTTTACTCGAGACGTGGAGTCAGCTACGGATGAGACAAGCACCAAGAGGTGCAAACGGCATCCGTCTTGGATCTTCCCTCAAACTTGGGTTTTAGCCACGAGAGAGACGAGCGGCAGTGGATAGCAACTGTTGTCTTGGTTTTCCCTCGATACGTGGGGTTAGCTACGGTCAAGACAAGCAGCATGAGGTGGATACGGCTTCTGTCTTGGTTCTGCACTCGAAACGTGGGTTTTAGCTACAAGTGAGACGAGCAGCAGTAGACAGCAACTGTTGACTTGATTTTTCCCTCGAGACGTGGGGTCAGCCACGGTCGAGACAAGCAGCAAGAGGTGTAAGCGTCTTCCGTCTTGATTCACTGAAAACGTAGGTTCTAGCCACGTGTGAGACGAGCAGCAGAGAACAGCAACTGATGTCTTGATTTTCACTCGAGATGTGGGATGAGCCACGATCGAGACAAGTAGCAAGAGGTGGAAATGGCTTCCGTCTTGGATCTTCACTCAAAACGTGGGTTTAACCACGAGTGAGAGAAGCAGCAGTAGACAGTAACTGTTGACTTGATTTTTGCTCGAGACGTGGGGTGAGCAACGGTCGAGACAATCAGCAAGAGGTGCAGATGGCTACGTCTTGATTTACTCAAAACGTGGGTTCTAGCCACGAATAAGACGAGCAGCAGTGAACAGCAACTGTTGTCTTGATTTTCGCTTGAGACGTGGGGTCAGCCACGGTCGAGAAATGCAGCAAGAGGTGTAAACGCTCTCCATTTTGGTTCTTCACTCAAAACGTGGGTTTAACCACGAGTGGGTTTAACCACGAGTGGGTTTAACCACGAGTGAGACGAGCAGCAGTGGACAGCAACTGTTGTCTTGATTTTCGCTCGAGACGTGAGACAAGCAGCAAAAAGTGCAAATGCTCTCCGTCTTGGTTCTTGACTCAAAACGTGGGTTTAACCACGAGTGAGACGAGCAGCAGTGGACAGCAACTGTAGTCTTGAATATCACTCGAGACGTGAGGTTAGCCAGGTGATAACGGGGTCAGTCTTGACTCATCACTCAAAACGTATGAATGAGAAGAGCGTTCGAGATGTGGATCATTTTCCCGGGTGTTGGAAGGGTAAGTGAAAGCGGGTTTGGGGTTGCCGGGGCCGTGGCCGGGGGCGCGTTCGCAGGAGGAGGACGCAAAGCTGCCGGCGGCGAGGCGGTCTTTCGATTCTTGGCAGTACTGGGCGATGAAAGGGGGGTCACGCTTGTGGCTTTCATGACTCGTGGTGGACGCAACCCAGTCCTGGGTGCGGGCGTGTCGGGCAGAAGACGTGCGTGATGGCGGAGGCATCGGGTTGTCTTTCGTTTTCCCGTGTATAGCCTGTTGGACGATGAGGTGAGCTTCGTTGCGGGAAACGCTGTGGTTTTTGCGGGAAGAATTTGAAGACAGGTCCAGCGGAGAGTTGGGGGTTGGAAATGTAGCTCGGCGAAGATTCATCTTTGCCTCGCGTTAGTTTCCCATAGCCAGAATGAGATCTGATGGAGTGATGAAAAAACTCTGGAGGAGTCCGTTGGCCGGCTTGGAGCGGCGACTCAGTTGGAGCAGTTTCATCGATGAAAGGAGCATCGATGAACGTAGCGGGAAGGATTGAGCCGTCGGCGGCGAGGTCTAGGGCAGAGACCCAGCGTTGACTGAGGGTGAAAGCACGAGCAAGAGCACGAGGGCAGGCGGCGGATGAAGCAGGAGCTGCGGAAGCGGCGGCCATCTTCGGTAAATCCCTATTCCGAGGAAAGGCGAGGAACTGTGGAGCGAGGTGACGTGTAGGCACCTCTGGAGGAAAATGAAATGCCGGAAGAGTCCGCACTATCGATTTTATAAAGGAGGACTGCGCCGCGCATGCGCAGTGGGGCGTGCAAGCAGGCGGCTACACTGCCGAAGAAACCTACAGAGGAACATCACATTGAGGACAATGTAATGCAAAATTAACAGGTTAGGATGTTTTGGCAAATAAGAAACAGAATTTTGGTCACAATTAGGTTTTTACAACTTCCCATGCTAAAGAATGTTTACAAAAAACATCAAAATTTGCTTAACAATATGGTGCAAACATGTCTCGGGAAGCCGAAAATAGGCCCTCAAATAGCGTAAAATGCCTCAGCTTCCTCCGCTGGGGGAGCTTACAGAGCTCCCCTAGACACCTTAGCTGGTTTCACCGTGCCCCTCATAAAGTACAACAAATTTTAACACAAAATGCTCATTCTCTTTGTCCCCTCGTTGTTGAATCCCCCCCCCCCCCCCCATCTGGAGTTGGCTAGTAATAGTTACTATTTAGTTAAGTAAGCCTCAATATAATATCCGCGATTTTTTTCTTGATATAGGTAGTCAGTAGAAGGGGAGTGCCGCTCAGTTGGCTCGCCTTGGGCGCCAATGGGGCTAGCTACGGCCCTGCCTTTAAAACCCTACAGGGCTGCCTTTTTCGTACATCAGTTACTTGAAGCAAAACACTGATATTAAGTTTTGTATGTAGTATGGTGCAAAATATGTCGGCCTTTATAAGTATATTTTTTTTGGCAAATATGTTTATTTCTACATTCGTACTTGGAACAGCAATCTCAAAGTTCATAACACAAAGTTCAACAATGGCTGGCCCTAAGACAAAGTGAATTTTAATTTCCTACCGATTTTGAGAACCATATATTATAACACGTCGTGTTTCTGTTACTTCGTGCTGATGCAAAACATGACGTCATAATTTTATGAGGCAAAGTTTACTTTGGAAGTTCAAAGTTGGTTCAGGCGTATTTAACTTTGCTTGAACAAACTATACCGTCATGAGGGCAAAAAAAACTCACGTTATTTTTGCAAGTTTTTTCGCGTATTTGAGGGTCATAAAATCAAGTTAAAGCGAAAAAAAAAATAGGCCTAACGAAAGCACAATTTAATTATCTTTCATTGGTCCTACTCCCATCTTTGTAGGTGCCTTGGTTGCAGAGGAGTAGAGGTACACGCACGCACATCATACGTTTTTAATGATGTAGATAGATCTACGATAGTTTCTTACTCTGCCTTTAAATTCCTTTTCGTCCTCCAGGTGTTGGTTTTTAGCCTAAACCCTCTTGTAATTTTCCACTTTCAGCAAGTGGATTATTTTTTTTGTCGGGGTCGGGGGTTGGCGGGGAGGAGGGACTTTAGAACTGAAAAAAAAATTACACACCAGGTCACCTCAAGTAATGGACCTTAAGACTTTTGTGGATATGACCTTGTGTTAGGGGGCAAGTTCGTTGTGGTGCCAAGGCACAATAGTAGCAATCATTCCAATACAACTAGTTTAAGCAGCCAAACTACGGTACATTTTTAAGACTTACCCTGCCTCTGGTTTCCTTTTATCCTCTAGGTGCTGGTTTTCAGCAAAAATCCCCTAGTAGTCTTCTTTTTCAGCATGTAAAGTATTTTTTTTGAGGCTTGGTGCAGTTATTTACCTAATACCGGGAAAAAAAAACTATACAATACGGTAATTCTTATTAGGGGCACGAAGAGTTGGAATGAACCCCAATTTTAATAGTATAAATGAACGTACTTCCTTCAGCATGTGGAGCATTTAACATTATCAACAGGTAATTTACAACAAAATGATTTATTTGTCGCAGTCGATAATGTCGATAATGTTAAAAGTGAATTGTAATGATCCGATAACGATAATAAAACTGACGTTAATGAAAAATAATACACAGATAATGCTAAATGTTAAATAATAGAAAAAACGGCTTGTCGTGATGAAACTTAAAATATATAAAAATATATTTGAAAAATAAAATAAAAACTAAACATTGACCATCGATAATAATTACACCTGCTAGCAGACAATGCCAGTATGGTACGCTGTTTTACATTGAGTTCGGAGCATGAATTCGGAAGCAGAAAAAAAATACACAACGCCTTTTTCAGAGGATATGCCAAACCTTTCATTGCACACAAAAAATTGCACACTTTAATTACTAATATTTTTACTAAGTATTTTAGTAAACTAAACAGTTTATTTACTTAATAGGACTATTGTCTAAGAGCTGGTTCAGACCGTCACGACAAACTACGGCAAAAGCAAGGCAGGCAAAAGCAAGGAACGGCAGCAACTAACAGCACTAAAAATTAACCCGTCACACCGGCATGACCAACCAATGAACGATCAACAACGGACCAATCAACGCAGCAGAATGAGTACAACTAGAACGCTTATTTTTCAAAACCAGGTTAGGTGGAGTTGAGCCGAAACAACCCTTCATACTGTCTGTTTCTTCTATATTTTATTAAAAAAATTATGCCACCATTGAATATACCACAATTTTTTGGCGGTTATCTACAATTATCTCGTAGTATGAAAGCAAAGAGCAATGATCGAAGCTCCGAAGTGTTCTCGGCCACCATCTTGCATTTTGCCAATCGCTTCGTAGCGGCTTGTCAGCTATTGGTCGGTCGGTAGGTGACGTGAGTCCGCTTACGAAAAATAAGAAATCTTGCGCTATCTACGATTGCCAACGAACAACTGTGAACAACTGCCTGAAAGGTTGATCGTCATAACGACGGCTGGTCGAAACGTGCCTGATGGAGAAGTTGCAGCGGTGAGAATGGGCTATAAATAGCCTACATCACAATTGTAGTTTCTTCTGTCCACGGTACTTACTTGTAGAAATTACCTTCGCGAATTAGTATATTCTCAAAGCTGGTCCTTTCGATTTTGTTGTTTGTTTATTCCTAGTTGTATGTTGTTTGGTATTTTGCATTTTTTGCATCATGATTTTTTCTTTTAATGAGGTAATAATAATTGTGAAAGTACTTTTTGATTGTAATTGTAATATATTTTGATGTCTGCTTACACTGAACAGTCATGAAAATAGCTTTTTGGTATACTTATATTGTAATTGTCATTTTTGGTTTATTTACAGCGTAATTTTAACCAAATAGAATGTATTTATGGAGTAAGACTGTTTTTGTTTATTTATGTTGTAATTGCTGCAGAAAATCTCTGGCATTAGAGTTCAAATTATAATTCATTGCATTTGAGTGCAAATTAGAGTTCATTGCGTTCGAGTGAACACTAATCCGTTTTATTTATGCACCTTCATAGCTGTGAGTATGGGGATACGAGCTCTAGTGCTTTTTTTTTTTAATGGCGATGCCGTTTTTTGTTCAGTTATTTACTTAACAATTGCTTTGGAAGTACACTTTAATATTTATTTACATTGTCATGGTAAGGAAAATAGCAATGCTTTATTTACATTGTAATAATAACAGAATTATTTTGCTTATGTGCCAATTGTTACAATAACTTTTATTTGCTGCGATACAGTTTGGATATCATAAAGATACAAACCTACTTCCGTTCCTTTAGGACTTAAATGTCAAACTGCCTGAGCTGGAATTGAACCCTCAACCCGAGACCAAAGGCGAAGCCATACTAACATGCTTGTCAGTTTGGCTTAGCGGGAAAGCTTTGGTCTCGATTTGAGGGTTCCGTACCTGTTCAGGCAGTCTGACATTTAAGTCCAAAAGGCAACGGAAGTTGGTTTGGATTTGTATTAATTTACCACTTATTTAGCCGAATTGGCTTTCCATCCTTTTTATAATAGATGGGAGGTTATGTTCTGAATTGGTAAGGCGATTGCTATAATGTTTTTTATTTAAAGCTCTTTAGTAAAAATATAATTAGTACCTTGTTACCAATTAATTGTATTGCAAGAAAATATAGTCCACTATCATCCAGATATAATTAAACTCATCAACGTCTAGGAGGAATCAAATGCAGTGTTCCTTATTAACACCTACCCCAAATTCAATCTTTTAAACCAAGCAACATCACATGATGCCAGCCTATTGAAAACTTGAGTATCATGTGGATGGCACTGGAACGCCCAATAGCCAAAACTAGAGAAATACAGCAACCCTGTCTTACATTATACAAAGAATTAACCAAAACACTACGTTGCTATTCACCGAAGTCAAAGTACTCTTACACAGTCTCCAACAATGAACATCTGGTGTAAATGTCTTCAAATTAAGTAAGCACCACACCAAACGTAGTATCGTCAAAACAATCACCAATGGACAGTTATGCTAACTGATAAAGCAACACCATGCCGTTCATATAACAGTAGATTGAAAGCTGGCTCAACTCACTAAAACTTCTTTGCAAAATAGACTTTACCCCACTACCTTAGATCAAGTTTAATAAATCCTCAGTCAAGTCCCGATACCAAACAAGTTTTCAGAAAATTTGGTCGACCTCCTCATAGTCAAGGAGCCTAGCTACGAAAACTTCTTAACAATTCCGCTCACTTGGTTTCACTTTCGAAACACCTTAGTCACAACTCGGACATCTGCAAGAAGCAACGTAATGGTATCTTTCTATGTTAAAGGCTTCTCTACTGCAAACCCTAGAATATCAGATTGTTGCTTCTGTTGATAACCAGCAATATTCAGTTTGAAAACCATTTCTACCTCCACCCGCCCAGCTATTCAAAGAGATTGAGACTATAGCTATCCTAACCGAACATCTTTGACCATTCTGCCAAAAGTGTGTTCCTGGATGCACTTTAAAGATGATGTTCTTACCAGGCGACGGCCTGGAAACTCCTCTACGACCATAATATAAATATACATCCTGCAATAAAATTCCCACTAAAAATGGAAAATGTCAAACAAAAGCTCAACATCCTTGTTATCATTTTAGCGGTTTGGAAATTGTTAATGGTATTAATTACTGAAGCCCTTTTATTTCGGCTAACTTACAGAAGGTAACGAAACCTGTCGGTGAACCACCATTTCACACGGAAAGCTACATTATTTACCAAAATGTCCCTTGATTGTCACTAAACCAACTTACAAATTTTCGGTAGGATTCCTATCTTGCTGGAAGATCTCCCACCTTCTTCAAGCACTTTTGAGGATTGGACCCCTATAGACTTGGAGAAAGGGGAAGTCGTCTGAATTTGCTACCCGTGTTCGTGCTTCCAGTTCATGAGCAAGGATGGGATGCTGTGGACTGGATCATCTGTGGAGCATGGAGACAGAGTCCTTTCGAATTGCTGTTCTGGGTTAACGCGGGTGCAACAATCTAATTGACATCGCGATGTGAGGCTTCTTGGGTGTTCGTAAGTGTATTCCTGACATTCTGGAAGTGATGAATGGAGATACACACTTCCATGCTGCTTCATGATTTTGAGGGAGATGGTGAGCCGCAACTTCACACCGATTGCCCTTCTGTATTGACCGGATAACACTACAGATAACAAGTTATGGGGGGGGGGGGGGGGGGGGGGGGGGGGGGGGGGGGGGG
>JAHWFP010098980.1:0-13164 GCA_023313725.1 Lithobius niger | reverse complement strand
GTGTGGAAGTAGGACAGTTGGTGCGTGTGCGTCTCATTGCCCATGCCTGAGGAAGAATGCCAGTATAAGCATTCGAAAATTTGCTAGTTTGGAGTAACTGGAACACTTTTGGTACTGCGTTAAAAAGAAGTAAGTGATAATGAACGAAAACCGAAGTAAATCATCCGTTCCATCGGTATTTGAACATAAAACGAAGCTCGAAACGCCAAATTTGTCAAAACTGAGCGATGATGACGCTAAATAATGTGCGAAAACATTTGAGGAAGGTTCAAAAGCAGGGATGACACGAAAACAGGTCAATAGGGGCGGGTGTTCTAGCAATAAAAATGACTGCCACACTACGCAAGCACGGTACTTCAGGTGCCTGAAACCTGCTATCACTGGGCGAGTTGGTGTAATGGAAGCAAGGGTTTGTAATTGTCAGGGAATTTTCGTCTTACGCAGACAATACTGCATAAAATTAATTGTTGGGGAGGTATCCTGGAATAAAAACCAAGCGTACATTAACACAGATTAAGGGTATACACCCCCCCATATGAAAAATTACTGTCGTTCGTTCATGACGTCATTTAAGACTTGCTGCTGGGATGACCGCGCAGAGCAAGTTGTTAATGAACGAGGGAACATGTAGCAATTTCAACTTTTCATGGCAGTAACTGTCCTTCGCACACGACGTCATTTAACACCTGCCGCTCGGATGACCGCGCAGAGAAAATTGTTGTCGAGGCAGCAACGTGCCAATTTCAACTTTCCAAGGCAAGGTACCAGTTTCAATTTTTGGCCGAAAAATTGACATGCTCACCCGTTTTTGCCAAAGAAGTACCACACTC
Organism: Lithobius niger; assembly: GCA_023313725.1. Lineage (NCBI taxonomy): Eukaryota > Metazoa > Arthropoda > Chilopoda > Lithobiomorpha > Lithobiidae > Lithobius > Lithobius niger. Next base: position 12,334 of record JAHWFP010098980.1, on the reverse strand, counting down.
AGCTGTTTTCATTGGAGGGGTTGCTGCTTAGGGAATCTGTTGTCGTCATTTTTGCTATGAGACTTTGCCTTATAAAGTAGATTTAGGTTATTAGATTATCTTCCTTCCAATAACTAATATAATTCAAAGTTAAAACTTACCATCACCAACATTCAAAACAGACAATGCGATTCAACACTGGGAAGTGCGTGTGTTGACGCAATTTTCCGGAAAGTTGTCAAGTTGACATAGTTTTCTGTTATTCCTGCAAACAGTTATCCAGCCATGCCCGATCTGTAGATATTGGAAGCAGGACGATCTTCTAAATTTGTGAATAAGTGAGAATAAAGGTGTTGCATTTTTGTTAGACTGAATCCAGATCACGCACGTCAATGATATATCGCATAAGCCTAATATTGCCAACTTTTCCGTGATTAGAAATGCACCCGTGTTCCGGTTTCATTTTATCACATGTATGAAGCTTTTAGTTAATTTTGCTGAAGAAAAACCAAGATTTAAGGGGATGAAACGTTGATTCCGTTAAAATGTAAGAAGATTTTAGTAAAATTTTCCACAGAAAACCGAAGATTTTTAAGGGGTGGGCGTCAACAAACAGTATTTTACGATTTTGACCTGCTAGCGTGTTAAGGTTCTAGGTGTTATGCGATTTATGGTAATAAGTCAGCCAATCGGAGCACTTCAGGAAAAAGTATCTAAAAAGGTGAATGGAGGAATTCTCGAAACCGGAAACTAATAATAATAAATAATCTTCTTTTACTATAATTTGATTTTTAGTATTCTGTACAGCAAAAGCTGGAAAGCTATAGGAACGACTTTGTCCGTCCATGCGTCTGTCACCTTTTTCAACTCCAGTATGGTACCAGAGAGAGACAGGCTGTTTCCGCCATTAGATTCAGCATCCAAAAATTAGTTAAAATGAATGAAAAAGGAAGTATGAAGAGGAAAAGGCCCATAAGTGGCCCATAAGTGGACAAGTGAGTCATCGTCTATGGATTGGTACCAGATAGACACAAGTGGTTTCCACCATTAGATTCACCCTCCAAAACTTAGTTAAAATTAATAGAACAAAATGCCGGCGTATGAAGCGGAAGTGGTCCAAAAGCGGCGGAAATGAACAGAAGAACACTTTGGCTTGCAACTAGTAGTCGCTGCCCATGCTGATTTACGAGACTTTGTAATTTTTCTGACAACAAAGGTTAACAACTGAAAACACAGATTTTTTTTTAAAACAGCGTTATCCTTGCAAAGTTATCCTTGCAGGCTTGGTAGGAACCGTGTTCGTGTCACACCGCATGAAAGCAGCCGAGCAGCAGAAGCACTTAAGCACAGAAGCACTTATTAAGTACTGGTTGCAATGCTCTTTTTAATTTTTTTAATTTTATCATCAGCTTAATGTTGTTGCTTGTTTGAAGTATTCAGTTAATTTTCTAGAAAAAAACACTACGATTTAACGGGAGGCGTTAACTAGGCTATTCCATGATTTTGACGTCGAAGCATTTTACATATTGGTGGGTGGGAGTTAGCTTCACCAGAGTGTTCAATAGGCAACTTATGGTACTAAACATGCAAATGCTCCGTACCAAATTATTTCCCATATTTTAAAACCATGTCTTCTGCACTCTATATACTTACTACGTGGCACATGTATGAGCCTCCTTTCTTCACCTTATCAGTTCCAGTATCTGGCCCTTTCTACAAAGAAGAAACATGGACAAAATTAGTACATGAAAGGCCATACCCAGTTGACCATAAGTTTACATACTTGGCAAATGATTACCTACCAACAACATATATGGCCATGAAAAAATGATCTCGGGCATGTATGGCCAAACTTTGTTTTCCAATTGTAAATGGTAAAAAATAATGCCCCCCCGCCCACCTCCTCCACTCAATAGATTAAAACACTGAGACTTTATTTAGTTAAGACAAAAATAACATAATATAGTCACGAATAATATAATGTCGAGAAAGTATCGGTTTGCAAGGGTTGAATTATTTGGATGCTCTGGGGCTTTTGCATTTACAGAATCTTACTTTGCACACCAACACTTCTTTTTTTTCTCTCGCAACTTTAAAATTAGTAAATTACACAAAGAAGTATTTACACATTTAAGTCCATTTGCTTAACCTTTGGGTATAGATTTACAGTTCAGTAGTAGCTTAAAGAAAAATAGGGCACTACAATATGTGGTTAGAAATCATAGGATTTTCTACAATTAAAATGAAGGTTACTTGAGGACATCTTTTGCCTGCTGAGATGAACACGCCATAAAAAGCCTCGTACATCGAATGAACTGCTTATTTATTTGAAATACATAGCTGTCACACCCCAAGGAGCAATTAAGCAACACAGCCAAGCAGTACAGAGCGTTGCCACGAATACGGAGTGTGCATACAGAGCTTAAGCCAAGCAGTACAGAGCGTAGCGAATAAATGCAAATTGTGGCCCTCGTGAAAGTGGAGAGTTGATGTAACAAAGTAGTCGAACACTGAAAACAGTTCAGTCTTACCAACCACAGCGCTGACAGTGAGTGAATGATTTCAGAGGATTATAGGATCGTTCTGGGCTCAAAAAGGTACATTAATACTGCTTCCAAATTGGACCCCGAACACCGCATTTGGGGTCTCGGCTCCGACTTTATATCCCCAGGCATAACCACGGTGTCACAAACAGAAAACCCAACACCCTTCTTTCATACCCTGTCCATACTGCACCCAGACATAAAATGCATGGTATGGGCTTTGGTTGTTTTTTCTCTCACTACAACATTTGCGGCGCAATCGTTGTTCCTTTCTCCCTTACCTCACCTGTCCTTCCTCCTGCCTTCCTTTTATCTCGCTGTTGCTTATCAGCGCTCTTACGAGTCGAAACGTTTACCTAAAGAGCAGGCTCACGTATCGTCCCTTCCACACTGAAACAAGGAATCGGAATCGGTGTCTCAAGTTCCGACTTCGACCAGGACTTGCCAGTGTGGAAGGGTCAGGCTCACGCCTGGGCCGGGCCCGGACTTTTTTCCCAGTGTGGAAGGGGTAAAAATAAAAGTCGCTTCATGAGACCTTGCATAATATATCGAGCATAACCAAGCATGTTCTGCTCTCAAGCTCAGCTCCTCGGCTCGATATAGCATTAATTAAAATACAATATATTGTTAAAAGTTAACATTTTAGTTTTGTGCTCTACGGAAAACTTTTCCCTCCGCAACATAGCTTGGAGTACAAATTTGGGTCTGGCTAAAAAAATTAGAAAATTCACCCCTGCAGTTTCAATATACAATATCCAATCTAACCGCCAGAGCAGTAAGCTACATTTAAGCAAATTGGATGGAATTCCATGTTGATAAAGGGGGTGAAGTCGTAAAGTTTCATTTATAGTCTGTTCAAAAAATTATCATGCGTTCCACACAGCAGTTTTAAAGTTGCGTGAAAATTGTAAAAAGCGAGCAACAATGTAAGGAGCTAGACAATGTAATAATTCTGAATAATTTAAGAAGCGAGACAGATGTTTTTGGTTGTGAAAAAGTTCCACTGGAATCATGTTCATAAATCATCAAGGCTATTCCGATACCGGTACAAGTATCGTATCGGCACAGGTAACATGGTATCAGTGTTGGATCAGCACGATCCATTTTCAGCCGATACCTGCAACCGGTACTAAATTAATTTTTTTTTCTGTGGTTGTGCAACTTTAGGTTTTTTTCCGAATAGCTCGGCTCACAGAGGTCTCACGGACTTGTGGTTGGGCTTAAAATGTGCGTACGTACGAGGGCTACCCTCACACCGAGTTTCATGATGTTTAGACGGCCAGTTTTTGAGCCCCGACACTTTGACCGATTACAGTTTTTTTGTTCACCTTATGCAATAGCTTTGCCTTTTACACCCAACGGAATTATTTTTTTTAAATTTTACTAATGCAACAACGTCAACAACTAGGGCATACTACTTGTGTGTAAACTTAGAAAGATTGATTTGTAGGCCTACGTTAAGCTATTTGCATTGGTTTTATCTTTCGTTGTTCGTAAGTATCGGTATCGAAACGGTTTTGCCGATACTTTGCATGCCAGCATTGGTATCGGTACCGGCGCTCTTAGGGTCGAAAAGTTTCCCTAAAGCGCGAGCTCGCACATCGTCCCTTCCACTCTGAAACACGGGATCGGAAACGGCGTCTCAAGTTCCGACTTCGACCAGGACTTGCCAGTGTGGAAAGGTTAGGCTCACGCCTGGGCCGGGCCCGGACTTTTTTCCCAGTGTGGAAGGGGTAAAAATAAAAGTCGCTTCATGAGACCTTGCATAATATATCGAGCATAACCAAGCATGTTCTGCTCTCAAGCTCAGCTCCTCGGCTCGATATAGCATTAATTAAAATACAATATATTGTTAAAGTTAACATTTTTGTTTTGTGCTCTACGGAAAACTTTATCGGATATATCTTATCGGATATAAAAAAAAAAGTGGCATCGGAACAGTCCTATAAATCAGCATTTCCTACTGGCACTTTCTACTGGCAGACATTTGTAAATTAATGAATGTTAAGTTTTTCAGGGAAATTGGGGTAGTTACTATGACACTTAATATACAACTAAGGCAAAGTTTAAAATTCGTTTTTTTTTTTTTTTTTTTACAATTTAACGCAGATTTTTTTTACTGAAATTTCAACTAAATGCACAACCTAAAAACGTTGGTGGAAATTTTCATAAGTCAATCAATAGTCAGTATTATCGTGCTTGAACATTGACTTTCATCATCAGGCTTCTTGCGGTTAGGGAGAACTTTTTACTACTGCATCAGACGGTTTGTTGACGCTCGTGTTCAAAATATTTCCTCGTGACCACTGATCTGTACAATCGTTCGTCTTTGCTGTCTGGATGGTTGCTTTCCACTTGATGTTCAATCGGTTTTGCAATTTAGGATGAACCTAAGCGTACGAATCAAGGAGTAAAGCTTATAGAACATTCAGCCTCCATCATATTACTTTATCCACCACCTCGTGCATCCTAATTACAAAACCGACTGAACATCAAGTGGAAAGCAACCATCCAGACAGCGAAGAGTAACAATTATAATGATCAGTGGTCACGTGGCCACGAGGAAAGATTGCTTTCCACTTGATGTTCAGTCGGTTTTGCAACTTAGGATGAACCTAATCAAGGAGTAAAGCTTGTAGAATATTCAGTCTCCATCACATCGCTTTATCCACCACCTCGTGCATCGTAAGTTACAAAACCGACTAACATCAAATTGAAAGCAACCATCCAGATAGCGAAGACGAACAATTATAATAATCAGTGGTCACGAGGAAAATTTTGAACGCGAATGTCTGTCAACAAACCATCCGATGCAGTAGTAAAAAGTTCTTGTAATCGCAAGAAACCTGATGAAGAAAGTCGACGTTCAAGCACAATATACCAGATTGACTTTCGAAAATTTGCTCGTTATGAATCAGTTACTTCAAAGTAAACATCCCTTTAGCTATTTATTGTAGAGCATCGTGTAGTGTATCATCATTTTATGGGATTATATGAATTAATGGGTCAGCATCTGTATGGTCATTCAATTACGCCAGAAATGAAAGTTGGCGACATGAACATGATCACAGCAGTCCCTCAGTACTTACAGGGTTTTCTTGAAATTTGTCGCTGTGTGTTGTGGTCCACCAATCATTCGTCCATTCCCACACATTACCAGCCATGTTTTTTAATCCAAATTTGTTTGCTGGGAATTCCGTAACCTATTTAGTAAAAAGAATAAAGTATGGATTGCTTTGTTAGCCTAGTGGTAAGATGGATTTATGATAATTTTACTTAATTTCCCATATCTAACTGAAAGATGGAAAAACAATGCGTCACTATTATTACATGCAATTATTACACTTACAGGTGCAGTACCGACGTATCCATCCTCAGCAGTGTTCGTTTGTGGAAAACTGCCTTGCCAAATGTTGAGCATGTGCTTGCCCTTTGGCATCAACTTATCTCCCCATGGAAACAACCTAAACAAACAGGTAATATACAGTTATGTGCACAGAATTGGTCATTTTTCGGAAGAAACTAATCATTTCCAGTGGCTAAAAATGGAAAAACCTAAAGAAGCTGGAAAATCTGAAAGAAACCAGGACTAGCATCGTTTACGGAGGTGATCAATCGCTGAAAATTCAGCTGGGCAAATTAGTGGGAGCAACCTACGAGGTGGAAAAAATTGAAAAAAAATTGAAAAAAAATTGAAAAAAAAGGAAAAAGCCATGCATTTTTCTAGTTCTACTCTTGCAAGAACTTGCCAACCATGTTACAGTAGAGTAACTAACTGCGCCTGTTCAAGAAAGAGCAATAAATAAAAGACAGTAAGAGACAGGGTAGTCTAGTAATACCACTCGGAGCAAAACAACGTATAAAGTGTGTCAAACCCAACAAAGGTAAAAAAAGGTTTAGAAAAGCTTGAAACTCTGGCATTGTCAGATCAGGATTGGAAATAATCATGATTATTTTAAAACAATTGAATTAATCGGATTATTTGATAATAATCTGATTATTTTGATTATAATCAGATTTTAATAACATGTAAGATTGCAACAATAATTATGAACATAGTTAAAGTTGTTAGAGGTTGTTCCTAGTTCTTGCTTGACAGTTGCTACTGTCAAAATGTCAATACCTACAGATCTCTTATGTATTAAAAGTTTAAAACATGATTATCACGTGTAAATTTCAATGTTAACATGCACACTGCAGTAATTATTATTACAGTAATAATACTTAGTAAAATTGATGTAGGTGTTGTGGCACACTGGCACATTCCTCGTACACGAGTCAATTAAATAAACACAGTCACACCAGCTGTAATTGCTAGTTGCCACCTAGAAGTACATACGTTGCAAAGTCATCAGAAAAAACGAAGCAAACTTACGCGAATATTTCAAAAACAAAGGTATAACAATACCTTGGCGACTTTTCGATTGTCCGATACTGCTGGGGATGGAATTCACAACCGACTATCTTCTTCAGGCAACGCACGCTTATTTTTCTTGTTTACATCTACTGTGGAATTCTAATTCAGCGGTTTTTGGATGTGGCCTCCAATATTCGTAGGCCCAGTCTTGCTCTCTCCCAACGCCATATCGCGGCCTCCTATATTAGATGGGTTGGTTCGCCATCTCCATCTTAGGTCATTTCTCAGCTCATTTCGGAGCAGGAACTGGATAGCTGGGTTGGATGGTCCCTGGATATTCAACAGCACGGCCTTCTTTCGGACATGGTGTTGAATAGCCAGGAATTCCAGTCCTCTGAGGTGTGTGTCTCTGTTTGAGTTGGACACAATAAGGGTCTCAGTTCGTTCCCAGTCAATCTTGTGAACCCAGCAATCCAGTTCCTGCTCCGAAATGAGCTGATAGATGACCTAAGAAGGAGATGGCGAACCAACCCAACTAATATTGGATGCCAAGATGTGGAGTTGGGAAAGAGCAAGACTGGCCCTATGAATATTGGAGGCCACGTCCAAAAACTGCTGAATTCGAATTCCACGGGAGATGTAAACAAAGTGACTCACCAATAACTATGCACTACCAAAAGAGTTCTAGGTCTTTCAAATTTGCAAATTTTCGACAGTTTTTACAACTATCTTCATCAGGCATGAACTGTCTTCCAGTGCTGCTGTAGGGAGAATTCTTTTCCACTGCGCCTTTAGCTTGTCATTCAGTGCAGATATTACAATTTTTGTTATTTGTTTATATGCTGGGTCTTGGATATCCCATATAAATAAATAACAAAAATTCTAACACCTGAACTGAATGACAAGCTAAATGCGCAGTGGAAAAGAGTTCTCCCTACAGCAGCACTTGACGAGTCAAGCTCTATGAGTGAGAACGACTACAGCAGCGGCCAGGATGAATGACATCTCAAGGCCGACTGGGAGATTAGTAGTGTGGCACGAAATTCAAATTGTGATCGTTGGTGGATAGGAAGACAGTTCATGCCTGATGAAGGTAATTGTAAAAACTACCGAAAATTTGCAAATTTTAAAGATCTAGAACTCTTTTGGTGGTGCGTAGTTATTGGTGAGTCACTACGATGAGCAGCCAAAGTAAACAAACCGTAGCTTCAGTCGAAGTTTCGACCAGGACATCAGTATTTAGTAGATGTAAACAAGAAAAATAAGTGTGCGTTGCCTGGCTGTGAATTCCATCCCCAGCAGTATCGGACTATCGGAAATTCGCCAATGTATTGTTATACCTTTGTTTTTGAAATATTCACGCAAGTTTGCTTCGTTTTTCTGATGGCTACAACATTTCAAGGTATGAATCTGAACGTTTTTAAGTTGCAAAGTCCTTTATTTTTTCCCTGGATTTTAGGGTTTGAATGTACCCATTAATTTCCGACTTTGGTTTCTATTGGTTGCGTATTTTCGTATGGATCAGGCAAAAAAAAGTAGAACACATACAGTTTGGGTTGGTTTAAGATTTTTTGTACTTGTATATCAACAGTTTTCTGTCAACCTGGTCCTTGATCATAATCAGTAGTAATAGCCCTAGAGCTTTTGTGGATAATACGGCTACTGTTTTCTCACGAAGCCTGTAACCAGATATTAAAACTAACGAGTGCTAATTATTTTGCAATTATACGCGCTCGGGGTATAATTTCAAATTAATTAGCATGAGTTAGTTTTAGTCTGGTTATAGGCTAAGTGCGAAAACATTTTTAGCCATATTATACATAAAAGCTAGAGGGCTGTTTTACTGGAGTATATCCCAATTCAAAATAAATAATAAAAGGATTAAGCGCATTATTTGTGTTTATTCATATTTATAACGTAATTCTACGTTTTATTAGCGTACCAATCTGTCTCTTCATAAAATTATTTGTCTCCAACGATAAGTCATAGGCGATGCTGCCGTCGGTGACTTTTTTTCCTGTTAATGTGCCGCATCAACCAAGCATTGCTGAAAACCGCTGAGAGATGGCGGTTTGTGTACCTATACTAATTTTTAATCGCTTGCTAATAATTACCATGGGATCGAAAAACTAAAAGACTAATGCGGTAAAAATTAAAATTATTTATGCCAATAGATCGCCGAAGAAAAATTATAAGATACTAGCTTAAAAAATTATAAAGTTTGATGTAAAAATACGAAAATCATAATGAATATGTCGAGTTCTCCTGCTGGTATATATACGAGTCAAAAGCCGCGGCTATTAACTAGTTAGTATCTGTTTTAAGCATATCCCGGCAAGTTGCGCATGCGTACAACGAAAAGGAAGAAGGGGTGTTATCGAGGAAGAGGGGTATTACCGAGGAAGAGGTGGTGTTATCAGCAGTAATACCCCTCTTCCTCGATATATCACCATCTCTTCCTCTACCTTCCACCATTGTAGTAAGCGGGATATACTCAGGTGTATTTCAATTTTAATCAAGGAACTATAATCGTGAATACAATCAATAATTATAATCACTTAATTACTAGCGGAGTCGCTCACTTCGCTCGCTCATGCCGCATCGTCTCGCTCCCCTCCCCTTCGCTCATGCCGCGTCGTCTCGCTCCCCTCCCCCCTCCCTCCCATTTAATTTGCCATTCGGTCGGTAGATGGCATCGTATATTCGCGCTGCTGGCAGTTGCGTTCCGGGCGCAGCTACTATCTCAGCGGGCCTTGGCTGCTACTTTTATAATTTGCCGTTCTGTCGGTAGATGGCGGAGATGACATCGTATGTACTGCTTGCTGCTGGGTTGCAGATGGCTGCGTTGCGGATCTTGTGTAATTATATATATAGATAATCATAACAACCCTGGTGAGACTTGTGTAAACTCCGCTGAAATTCAAGTTTTCACTTTTATAAATGAATGCAAAGATTTGCAATATTGGGCAACGTACATCTCTTGTGTGAGCTTTCAAATTTGTCTTGTTTTGATTCTACTTGGTTTACTGCTGGAGGTCCCTCCCCCATGCATGGGTTACCTCACACGCTGACTCTTTCTCCATTTGGTCTCGAGTTTAGCTCTTTTAGACATGCGAAACTCGGTACCAACTGGTAGAGAGCCAGTGCGCATGCTCAGGGTGCATGCCTAAACATGACACGAGTGCTCAATCGCATTGCTCGAAAGCCTCCCATATGGGGTTGCTTCCAGTGGTGGCCTGTGTTAGTTTACCTTCGCAAAGCCTGGTGCCATATATCTAACGTATTAACCAATCAATGTATCATCCCATGAATGTCATGAATTGTTTGTAAGGTTGGTGCATTTTGTTGCACAAAATTGTACCAAGTTGGAGGCAGTAATTACTAATTCGTTATCGCTATGGAAGAGCCTTAATACTGCCTAAAATTCTTTCTTTCGTAAAGTTCCTGATACAAGGTAAATGCATTTTTTTTTTACCAAGTACCAATCATTTTGATGTTTGAATAATACATAGATAGTCACTTGTTAAAACAAGTGACTTTAATCTACTAAAAGAAATCTTTTCAAGCTAATTCATATCTCTACGAACATCTGTAGCATAATTCTCCCCACTGAAGAATACTTGTATGCAGGTCCATACACAAGAATACTGCTTTTATACACCGAAATGGCAGTTATATAAAATAATTTCATGAACAACATGCGTTTGCCCCACTTTAACTGCATTCAATTTTACAGCGAAGCCTTTTAACGTAGATGTAGCAATGTAGGCACTCATCGACGTCCCCCCCTCCCCCCTCCCCCAAGCCAATTTTGAAGAAAACATACAAACTTACTTGCCGGAAATGTGATCGTTATGGCTCTGGAAATGGCTTTTTTTCGACAGCGGAAGGCGTACCTGAGAGTAACTCAAACTTGGTTACATCCTCCTTAGTGAAATTCAAGCCAAGGCACCTAACCCAACCAGTAAGGCAGTAACTGCAAAAAACTTTCAACACACACGGATAATCCATACACGGATCAGCCTTATTTGGCTATATCGGTCATCGGGCATCAATATTAGGCAGCAGATGCTAAAACATCGGAAGTCGACAATTTTAATAAATCCCGGGAAAATTGTGTTGATGCTGAAATACTCATGAGTTTCTTGTGAATTTTTGATAGGCATTTTGCCCATACAGGTGGTAAAATATGGTGCTCCCATCTTCTTCAGGCTCTTTTAAACGTGCTTTCTTCAGTTTATTAATTTCTGGGTGTTAAATTTCTGGCCTACAGAAATTTAAAATTTTGTTTGCGAAAGTCTTTTATTAGTTTTGACACCACGAAAAATGTACTCTTAGTTTAACTCTACTTTCGTAAACATCAGACCAAGAGATATCGGATATCGACGACGTGTTTCCAACATCAGCGTCGGAATTAGCAGCTTAGCACATCGGTGCATCCTCATTTAGACTTACTCCTAGAGTTTAATGCCACATCAATATGTGCAGTATTTGTTGGAATTTCCACGCAAACTCCTGACAAACTCTCAGCTAACCCCACTGTAGAGACGCTGTTGGTTTAGATCGTTCCTTCGTAGCCTGGCTGTGCGCACAATTGCTAGGTGGCGTGTGCTTTCCTGTATGACCACTGAAAGTTGGAAAGTAAGGGTGGGCCGTTACCAATATTGGCATCAGTATCGGTATCGGATCCGTATCGGCTAACTGTTTTGGTCAAATATCAGCTTTTGTGATATCTTCACCAAAAATTGTCAGTTTTTGATGTTCCAATACACCATTTTAACCGTTTTTTCGAGAGCTTTTCGATAGTACTGATCTCAGAACGATAGCATCAGTCGTACTCAAATTAATTAACAAAAACCAAAAATAGGTTCTAAAAAATGCACTTTACTGCAAAATGCTTGCTCATAGAGCTTTGAGATGCGGAATTTTTCATCAAATTTGGTTTCTGAATATGGAAGAAACATTAACTTTGCTGGAAGTAATGCATTGAAGTATCGGTATCGGTGATGTAGCATCGGACCGTATGGGTATCGGATCGGATCGGTCAAAGTTGGTGTCGGCCGAGCCTTACTGGAAAGCGGAAGACAAGTCCATTCAAACACAAGGAAGGGACAACAATTGAGAAAATTTCACGCCTTTTCACTCCTAGAAACAGCCATCCGTGCTCTGAATATGTAGCATAATAACTAGGGCTGCACCGATACCGATACAGGATCGGATCGGCTGCCGATATCGCGGTATCAGTATTGGCAACTTTCGAGGAAATATTGGTAACTCTGGAACCGTTCGAGATTAAGACACACGGTTTACGGAGTTTTGCTCAGAAAATCGCTTAGTATCTTTCTAGCTAGGTTTCAACAGTAGGTTAAAATTTAAATTTTTTTAATTTTAATAATCATTGAACTTTCGCAGAAAACTACACCGTTGATGAAAAATTAGGGATACAATTTTGGAT
>JAHWFP010098979.1:0-29910 GCA_023313725.1 Lithobius niger | reverse complement strand
TCAGATCCAGTGCCAAGATCCCGTTTGCATGAAAATACTGTGGTTTTTCCGTTAGCAGTCGCCCAAGCTTTCATCAGGTTTAGTCAGGTCACGTGCCAAGACCCTGTTTGCATGAAAATATTCTGACTGGCAAAAACACGACGTCGTCAGTACTGTGCATTTTTGTTGAAGACACAATTCGAAACATTACTTATACAGACAATTCTAAAGAAAGACACACAAACAAACAAACAAATTAAGATTATCGAGAGTCCTACTAGGAATTTCAACAGAATAATGATTATCGATATTCCCACTAAGGACGTCAATAGAACACGGATTCACGGATTACCTATCCCTACTTACTTGGTCACCAATAAGAAAACAAGTAAGTAATTAGGGGCCGTCTAAAAATCTATCACACTCGCGGGGGGGGGGGGGGGGGAGAGGGTTGAGGTATTGTGACACTTATGACACAGGGTTGGATGTGTTTGGGAAATGTGAGTTAACGGATTTACAGTTATTATGTAAGGTAATCTTTTTTATGCGATTTTATCGCATATTTTTATCGATTTTTAAAAAATATTTTATATATTTTCTAAATTTTTTATGTTTATGACTTAAATGTGGATTTTCGTATTCCACGTACAATATACACCACTTTTATAAACCATGGCCAGAAACTATCCCGCCCGACCTATAACAATATGGGGGGAGGGGGGTAGACAAAATGGGGCACGAGTGGTCCATTTCATTTCTCCGAGGTCTGCTCGGGAATTCGAGGTCTGTTCTGATGCGAGGCCAAGCAAATCACATCGGCGTGAATTTTTGTACGATGTGTCCCGCCATCTACTGCCGGTCAGCAACAACTAACAAAAAGCTTAGTAACTCACCAACTTAATCCCAGTTATCACGCGGAAAACAGCTCACATGTACAAATAAACAATTTCCGTATTTTTGCAACAAAGGTATTCAATTTTCTCGACTGCACATAGCTCGTCAGTAAATAGCGACATGTACATTTAACCAAAAAGTGTTTCTAAGGAAGGCAACATTTTTGTGCGGAAGGTATCGCCCTCGGTTGACAAAAAGCGGCAACGTGACAGATCAACGCATCAGCGGTGCTTTTGGCGGACATATTGTCCAACCCAGTCTCGTACGCTATTTTTCATCCAAGATCCAGCCGAGGGGTCCGACAAAGTCTTGACTAGTGTGCTTGATTTACTGATTTACCTTTGATTTACTGATTTATCTTTGCTTTATAGTGATTTACGAGTGATTTACTGATTTACATTGATTTATAATGATTTCCTGATTAAGGATGATTTACTGATTTACACGATTTATTGATTTACTGACTTGCTTCTGATTTATTGATTTACAATGATTTCTTGATTTCCTGATTTACGGTGATTTCCCCTTGATTTATTGATTTACCGATTTACATGATTTACAGCGATTTCCCCTTGATTTACTGATTTAAGTGATTTACTGATTTGTTTCTGATTTATTGATTTGCAGTGATTTACTGATTTATTGATTTACCAATGATTTACCCCCCCCCCCCGTAAATCATACGGTGTCATGATTTACACGCTTGTCGGACCCCTCGAATCCAGACGGTACTATAGTATAACCCTTCATAAGCTTATCGAATTATTCAGCGACCGATTACACCAAGGCGACCACTTCCATCAAAAGTGATGTCACCACACGTCAATTGTTTTAGAACGTACAGTACCTAACCGCTCATGTGACTTTCAAAAGTCTTATCCCGTGTCCAATGTTCAGCAGCCATCCTCTACCGTAAGATGCTTGTAGATGAATGAAAGAGAAAAACAAGCCACACATCGAAAATCATTAACTAGAAATAACGTAGTACAGTAAGCTGCCTTTATGGACTTACGTTTCGTCGGAGTGGCATGACCCGGATTCGAACTGACAGCCCAATACATTTCCAGATAATTGACATAACACCTCTATACAGATATGCCCGCTCGACCAGTTGTTGGGAACGGTGCGTTCTCCCCCTTGGCTTGATAGATGGCTCTCCCGGAGCAAAGGAGGTCTTGCGTTTCGTGGGTTGCATGCTTCTAGCAAGTCCCCATGGTGGACCTACAGGTATAGACTGTTCCACATTATGTCTGCAGGAAACTGACTGAATGACTTCACGTTTTCTTGCACTACAAGTGCAAAACGTGCTGATATCACACTTGTAGACTCTCCACAGTTACTGTTAGAGTCTACGAGTGCGATATTTATATGTTTTTGCAGTCGTTAGTGGAAGAAAACGTGGCATCATGCAGTCAGTTTTCTGAAAACATAATGTGGAACAGACTATAGTGGAAGCATTCTCGTCTGGCACCAAATGGCTGTCCTATCGGGCGAAATGTCCTTGAGTCTGTTTTTATTATCTGTTCTGAGAAAGCTTTTTTCGCGTCTCGTTTGTGCGTAAGTGGCTGCTGAATCCAATTCTGTTGTCTCTGTCTGGAAATTCCTCCGTCTGCGCATGGACTTATATATTATCACACTACGTTTCATGGTCTGCAGGACCAACGTGTTTCTCTCATGTGCCTCTTTAAACCAGGCAGAGTCATTCTATGAGCTGAAGTCATGGCTAACGCGTTCAATTGCTGGCCTGCTGACGTCTATAACTTGATTGGAGGCAGTCCACCCCTTTGTCTTCCTCCGTGGTCTGCCTCTGCTGAAATAGATTTTCCTTTCCACTTCTCTGAGCTTGAGTCAGTTCTAGGCAGATGCAGGACACAGAGCGTGTCTGGTGTTGATAGTGTCTATCTGTTTCTTCGCTCTCTAAGCTGGGAAGCTCATTGTGAGCTGCTTGCCTTTTTTTGCAGCGTGTACTAGATGAATGAGCGGTTACTCCCTCCTGGCTTTTCATTGTACTGTTCCCTGTGTGCAAGCATGGCAAAGCACTTTCGGACTCTGTAAATTGCAGACCAATAGCCTTGTTATCGTGCGTGCGCAAAATGCATGAGAGGAACAATGAACATTCCTGTCAAATGTCATGCTTTTATGATAACAATGCATAATTTTAGACATCCTCCAGAATATATCTCAAATGATACAAGCAAACGCCGTGACGATAACAGTAGATCGTAAAAAACATCACAAATTCGGCAGCTTGTATACTCACCCAACAACTATTTTTTTTTTTTACGAAATATTCCCGAGGTTGAATTTTTCAAAGTTTCGAGCCGAAAAACAGAACGACAACACAACAAATTGGAAAACGGCGCGCAATGCAATTGATGACAGTTTTCAACACCTTGAAAAAAAAAAGTCACCTAGAGGCCGAAAAAGAACTAATTATAGAACTAGGGCTGTGTCTGATCTCCTTCGAACCTCTCACTTTCGTTTTTGATTAATGAAAACATTCTTAGCAAAGCATTCGCAAGATCTGTTTCCGATTAAATCACACAAAAAAAAAGAACTTCTGAATTTAAAAAAAAAACAACAACTTACCTATACGACCGACTACGCAAGTTGATCTCAGCGACAGACAGCTTTAACAGTTACTGAATTTACGAGCTAGCGTCACAGGTAAAACTGCAGACAATTGTTTACAAATTTGTTATGCTGCGTTGCTGCATACGTTTGACAGATCGCGTTTTAAACAGTTTTCCACAACAATTACTCAGATTCCTTTAGGCAAACATGCGCGAATGCAGCGGTGCGTAGGTAAACCCATTGTGTTATAATTGGGGTGTTTTTATTGGTTAGTTTCAAACTGCTTGTCTCACAGATGTCCTCCACAGTTTCCTCGTATTCACTTTTCATTTTCTAAACGGTCCCTAATGACAAGCGGGAACCTATTAAATCCCACATAGATTTACTCGTATTAAAGTTTTACGAGCTTTAGCTTTATTCTCACTCCAAGTTAGAGGTTTCATTTCCGAAATCTTATTGGTTGGGTTTGGAAATAAAACCTGTAATTGTCAAAACACTAGTGTGGGAAGGCACGGACCTAAACCTTACATCAAGCTGGTAATGGATTTGAAATATTGGAATTCTGTGTTTCCGGCCAAATTTATTACGAACATTGGCAATAAACATTACTTGTTGTGTTTGTGTACTCTTGTAGAGATACTGCATTAATGATGTATTATGGGATTGTTGGTCCTGTTGTATGGCTTCTTAGGTCTTTGACATGTCGTATGTGGCATGCCAAAGATGCAGGGTTTTCCACTTGGATTTTTCCAGCTAAATTGTCTCTCTCATCGTCGTGGGGCAGATAACCCAGTTTGGGTTCGTGCCCCCTAAAAGTAAAACACAAAACAAAAAAAACAAAACAAAAAAGGCTTCTAGGAGTTAATGAACGTATGACGTGGATAAGTTATTTGGCTAAGCCCATGCCTTCTCCCAGGGAGCTGGGATTATGCGTCGCTTTGATAGGGTGGACCCACTTACTATTACGCTTTACCGTGAGAATCTGTGCGAGATTATGGGAGCTGCTTTACCATACCATAAACACGTCTGACGTCTCTGTTCCCATTACGCGCCATTTTACTAATTCTTTCATCTCATTGGCTTTTGATTTTGCTGATGAAACTACACAAAATTGGACTAACAAACGAACGAGTACTCATCATCAAACATAAGCCAGACCGCTCCAGTTGTTTAAATTGTTTTAAAGCGCATTAACCTACCAGTACAAACGATAATGCGACTGAAAATAGCAACGTTTGTTATCAGACGGAGAGCACCGCCACAAGCGATCATCGTGAAGCATGCCATTGTTTTGGTTTCGACGCAACGACGTCAGCTACTCTCGTCTTGGGTAATCTGGTAAGAATTTGTCATTTTGTTTTAATAATGTGTATTTTAACGCTCAGCAAAGATTAAACGATCAGATATTTCATAATTATTCATTAATTTCGTTAAAAACTACTCGCTAGTTGAAACAAACCTTTCTGTTGGTTTCGAAAAACCTAGCGTCGTCTGGTTCGAAGATTGGTTTGGGAGCAAAAACGTCATCAACTGAATCTCGCTGGTGTATACTTTACCACGGGAAATAGCTGCGCTCTAGCTCAGACGCGTTCAACTAGTGGGTCCACCCGATCAAAGCTATGTATAATCCAAGCTCTCTGCCTTCTCCCTAGTAAGCAAAATTGGAAATAAGCCATCAGCGAAAATTATTCAGTAGAAATAACGTATAGTTCAGTAAGCCACCTTTACGCATTTACGTTTCGTCGGAGTGGCATGACCCAGATTCGAACCGGCTACCCAGTTCACCCCCAGATACCGTTATGGCCACATCCTCCACCGACATAAAGATAACTTACTGAACCCGTTATTAAGGTCACAACCGTGACCAGGACTCAATCCGACCGAATGTTCTTGGCCATAGGCAATGGAGAGGGAAGATAAATCATACACTCATAAGGCTCAACAAAGGAGAAATAAGAAATACTTATTTCCCTAGTAAAGCTGTGAGCCCTGAGCCTTCCTGTCGTCTAATGTGCGAGGTCTGTCTACTTATTTGTTTATTTATTTATTTTATTATTTTCAAAGCTGTGATCTGTCAGCTTTCTTAAAGAGAAGTGGACGACTCCTAAACTCAACAAGAAATACATTAAAAAAATAGAACCTCGGCGTTCAGAACTACATGTGTATAAACATTTAAAACACAAACTTCGGAATAATCGGTCAATTACGTTTATTTAGACGTAATAAATAAGCAGGCAGGAAATCAAATCAATAAGTTTTACACAAAATATTAACAAGGAGTGAATGGAAAAAAATATTTTTCCTCAGATTTTTTGGAACAAATGAATTCAATTTGGTTTAATCGCACTTATACAGATATTTCGGACCAAAAAACACTATTAACCCGCCTTTTAAAGGCTACAGCTGATACCACAGAGACAAAGATAGCTCCAAAGAGAATCAGCCGATAAAAAAAATTTACGGTCAGTATTAGGTCGGGGTTGTGAATATTTTTAAGAGGAACCTCTGGTGGTTATAAGAGCGTGATAAAATAAAAGAAAATAAACTAGTAATACTCTGTGTTTGTGAATCTCGAGCAAAAAAAGCGTGTGAGAGCGATGTTTTATAATAAAATTTGTGTTATATGTAAAGTCGGACGAATCAGCCTTTGACTTCCATGCTTTGCGAAGCTTTTCCCCAAAGATGGCTGCCTTCAATCTTGACCACGATCCAACATGTGTAGTCCCGCCTGCCTAACTACTAATATTACGAGGTCTTTTGAGTTCTAATGACATGCGTCAATGTATCAATTCTAAAAAAAAAACCGTTTCAATGGACATTTAGTGGACATCAACAATACATAGGTTGAGACATTGCCTTTTTTCGGGGCTAAATAGTAATATGAAGCCGTAAAGAATCAGTTTCATTACGTTTCGACTCTCTGTTCGGAGTCGTTTTCAAGCAAGAGGTTAAACTAAAACTAACACATTGTTAGCTACAAATAAAACGCGATTTAATTCAACAGAAAGCGTTAGGACGGAAAAATGACTATGCCTTTAGATTTCTAGAAAAAAAGCTTTCTGTTGAACTCCATGGCAGTCCAGTAAATCTATGACATAACCCACCACAAATTGCAACAGAAAGTTTCGTGGTCGTTCCTGATTGGATAAAGCGTGCTGATTCGAAAAATAAATAGTGTACCTACTCTACCTATTGCCGTTTTCCTAGAAAAACAAAAAAAAAAAACAAGCTAAATTTGTAGTTACAAAATACATGTAGGTCGCACATGGAAATCTTCGGAACTGTTCATCTACCCCCCCCCCCCCCCCCCCCGGAAGAAATTTGAGCAAACCTTTCCCGGACTGGCCTACTTAATATAAGAGAAGGTAAAATGTGAAAAGGCCAGCAAGTATCAGTACTTACCCAACTGATTATTACACTCCGATTTTTAAAGGCCATTAACAGTTATGGTAAAGTCATTAAAATGAACATAAAATATAGTTTAAAAATAAATTTTGGTTCCCTCCGCCTACAATTTGCCCAAAGCCTGTTTCCTATAGTGTTAAATAATTATTCTTACATAAAAGCACGTAAAATCAGCAAGAATTGGCGTGTTCCATATTATGTGCGCTTCTAATGACGGATGTCTGATGCATGATCCGTTCCGGTTAACGTTTATGCATTAGTACGTCATAACCAGGTGGTGTATGTCGTGGGACGTTTACGTTAACACATTTATTTCCCGTATCTAGCGCTATCTTTCGCCTATAATTTTCGTCAGGCTGTCAACGTTTGATCGTGAATTGTTGCTTTTGGTTTTTAGTTTATTTTTGGTATCTGTCTGTCAGTTGTACCACTCGGTTATTCGTGCTCGCTGTGTTTGTGCGCCTTGCATGACTCTTTCAATACCCACTTTTCAATGCGTGCTTTGTATTCATGCCCGCGTCTGATAGCTTCACGATTCACGCGTAGTTCATTCTTTTGAATGATATTTTTCTTTTTCTATTTTTTTTTGTTCTGCGATATTATCTCATCACCCGCACCACTCGGCTATGCTTAGCTCGCTGTGTTCGAGTTATGTAGACGCACCTAACAACGACTGCGTTTCATCGTTCAACTTAATCAAGTTGTTATACGATTCGTTTATTTTCAACCCTTTTAGTTATTACTAGAAGTCCGGGTGGTGCTGAATGCACGATTTCCAAAACTGCTTAGGTATGGTAGCTCATGTGCATCTCTATGTTCGACAGAATTAAGTTTGTAAAATTTTTTTTTGCACACTGTCTATTAAACGCTGATTTTCGTTCGCTCTTTCAATCAGCACATCTTATGACTGAAATCCTCCCTTCCCACCACTAATATGTAACACTTTTCGAGCCCAATTGGCTTTCTGTCCCGTTTATAACTTTATTTATATAATATTCCGCCTCCCCCCTTTCTGTGATAACTTTATTATATTCTTCCATGTTGATGGTCGCGGAAATATCAGCCATCATGTATCTCAAATCCCCCCCCCCCCGCCACAACTAATGATTTCCCCTCCCCCGTTCCTAATGATCACTTCTATTATATTCTTCCATGTTCTTGCTCATACTGATGGAAACGAGGCGCAACGGGGTCTCGAAACTGCCCTTCGAGAAGAATGCTGTCCTGAAAAGCTTCCCCCTACGCTTTCCTCCTATAGTCGCGCTGCCGTTGGTTCTACTGTTAAAAGTACTGCTTAAAAGTAGTAGTCTCGATTTCTACGATCTGATTATGAATATGAAGACTATAGTTTGTTCCACATTATGTTTTCAGAAAACTAACTGGACGACGACTCGTTTCCTTGCACTAGTGCAAGAACGTGTGGATATCACGCTTGTAGACTCAACAAAGTTACTGTTAGAGTTTACGAATGGGATGTTTACGTATTTTTTGCACTCGTAGTGGAAGACAACGTGCTGTCATACGGTCAGTTTTCTGAAAACATAATATGGAACAAAGTATAGATGAAGCCCGTTTTACGCACGGCTGGTCGGGTGCGGTTTCCAACAACACTGGTACGGGTTGGCCGCTCAGGTGTACATCGATGTTTCACCGAATTAAGTTTCTGCAATCCAATTTTTGCGCACACTGGCTGACAAACGCTGATTTTCGTTCGATTCACTCGCTCAATCAGCGCATCCTGTGACTCACATCACTGGATGCACCGTTTTAAAAATTGGACACGCTCAAACATCGTTGCATGAAAACGTGTTCGCTTGCTGATAATGCTGTATTGCTTGCTGAAGTCCGTTGAATGCACGGGCGGTGTTGGATGCACCCTTTGCAACACTGGTATTGTTTGGGTTGCTCATGTGTATGTCCGTGTTTGACCGAATTAAGTTTCGCCCATCAAATTTACACTTCGCTCGCTCAATCTGTGACCCCGAGCACGATACAGGATGGACCCCTTTTCCTAACTCGGTATCCAGGCACTGTCATTTAAATATTTCTACGGGAAGATCCCAAGAAAAATTATTTACTTTCAATTTTTTTTTTACTTTTCCAAATTACGTGCGTCGCGCGGCACTGTCGCGCTCACTGCGGCTAATTCCATAACATCAGAAACCCGCACGCAAAAACTCGTCCGGCCAACCGAAATCTGGCTGAACAAAAACATGATCCGAATAACGCTCGAAACCGGTCGGTCTCCGTGTAAATAAAATTATTGTTTGTTTGTTTATTTGAGTACTAGGCGGCCTGCAAACCATATTACTCATTCCTAACCTAACTGAATACCCGCTTTCCGCAGTTATTGGCCCGGCAGCAACAATGGTATAACAATGCTTTTTTTGAAAACTGCGGGCCAATAAGTAAAGGATAATGATCAAAAACCGAGGGCAATCTTAAATTGGTAATTGAAGGTAATTGTTTTAAGATTGCACGAGGTTTTCGGTTTTTATTCGTTTTAATGCCTGTTTGAGCCTCGTACTAGGACATTGTTTAGATCATGCGCCGTTCCAAGTACATGACGAAGTAATCAAGTTACTGATGAACTTCGTCATTGTTATCTCGCAGAAGCATTGTTACTCGATTCCAAATAGCTCCTTTGGTCAACGAGGGAAATGAGAATTTTCTCCTTCACCCAACAAAGATGATTTCGCTTAATATCGGAAAAATAAAGACACACGCATTTTTACTGCGTTGGCATTTCCCATTTTTCTCTCTACGAGTGGTTGATTTCCGTAACTGCATGCTGTTTTACAAATTCCTGCAAAACTCGAAATGGAAATAAACTATTGTGTGTGCGGTGTATCTTGAGCCCTGCAAGTATTTTGTGAGCGGCTACGTCTTCCTGGATGGTGTGGCTTTAATCGATGGCCGCCATTGTTTTTGTAACCATCTTGGATATCAACAAGGCACTCTGCTACTGAAAACGTACAATCGATTATCTGTGTTCGTTCTGCGGAAAACTCAAGATAGACCGCGGACACTATAATAAGGTGTTTTAAAGTTTTTTTTTGCCTCGACATTTCTGGGAACCGAAGGCCAAAAAAGACTCCATCTTCCTCCTTCAGCTATTCGATGCGAGCCATGGTAGTACTACCATCCTCCTTCCGCATTTATGGCATCTAATCGGGTGTATTGTGGAGTGGACACGTTCTCCCCTCTCCCCTACGCCCCCTGCGATAACCGCCCATGCTATACTTCTTTCGTCTGCGAAAAAGTCTAAAAAGTATACATTATCTAGCCGGTTCATTTAACACGAGCATCAGTTTGCTTCATGATGCACCAAAATATTAAAAAAATTAAATAAAAATAAAAAACAGAAAACAACCAGCCATTCAATGCAGACGCAAGTAAGCGAGATTTTTGCAGGCGTTGGAAATGAAGAACTTAATTCATACCTACTAGCCTACGCCTCGGAAACCATTTGCAAAAATAAGCCTACAAAACTGTCCTCATTTACAATAAATATGAGAATATAGCCTATGTTATTTAAATTAAAGGCACATACATCCTTTCGGTATATCGTGCGACCCGTTGAGAATAACGTTTGCAACATTTACACAGCTTAGAGTTAATGTCGCAAAATCATCTCGCACGAAAGAAAACACAAATAAATGACTGTGTGGGCCACATTTGCATACGTTTGAACTAATGTAGCAAAACGGAGTCATGCAGGAAAGCCAACATGGATGCATGTGCCTTTAATTGCTCTTATACCATTGTAGCCTACATCCACCCAAAAACAAAACTGGTAGAAAAACCCGCCAAGTTTCCAAAAACGATCGGCCTTTGAAGGCAGTGATATCATTCAACCAAGGAAAGGTCGCCAAGGTCAATCCTATTAGCCAAGTTAATCGCACCGACTAATAGTTCGAAAGTTGAATGAAAACTTGAAGATTGCTACTCGCTGTAGCATTCTTCAAGTTTTTATTTAACGTCTAAAGTATTATTGGGTGCGATTAACTTGGCTAATAGGGTTAACCTTGGCGGCCTTTCCTTGGTTGAATGATATCACTACCTTCAAAGGCCGATCGTTTTTGGAAACTTGGCGGATTTTTCTACCAGGTTTGGTTTTGGGTGGATATCACAACTTTCATAGGACTGTGAACGTACATAAGGTTACACCGTGTTATCTTCATCTGTACCTTTTTTCTAGAGGAATTTTATTTCTATAAATTTTCACATTTCTAATTTTCAAATTTACCATTGTCAATTAGCCATTAGATTAGCCAAATTGCCACGGCTTAGTTTATTGTATGGCCACAAATTTGGGTGCTGTGAACCATTTAAGACGCCATTAAAGTACAAGAGCAAGACCCTTCCCCAAATGACCGCCCATTCACATCATAACTCATAAGGTACTTGGATCCTGGCAATGCAAAACAAACTTTAGTGTACCAGAATCGTGGCTGCACATAATAAGACTCAGAATTTGGGCGCTGTAACCGTTTAAGATGCAGTAATGTATATTAAAAGCAGCCAAAATCATCAAAGGGAACCTTATTGTAATAGGCCCACAAAAAGCAATGAACATTAATCGAGATTAATTTCATGCAAAATTACATAATGCCTGCTTGGAAAAGTAGAAATATTGTGTTGATCACTTTAATCATATATGTCTGACATGATTATCTTAATACAATTAGCACATACAACCGTTGTTGCACATCAGAACATTTTATATCACAGAATAGAGCTTCTCATATCATATCACAGAATAGACCTTATCAGATCAGGTAACAGAACAGAACAGAAAAACAGAATAGTGATTCTTAGTACTTTTAATTACCATAACTATCACCCCATCTCTATCACTAGTAATATCTTCAGCAAATACAACTTCATCTGCATCGTCTGAAGAATATTCAGCGGCAGTCAATTATCAATGAGTATGTCCCCCAGAGTTGGTGGAGCCTGATCCCCCTGCAAACCAAACAGTTGTTATTAAACATCAATCAACTTCCAACCATTGTTTACAAGTAATGATATTAATTGTTATTCATACAGATGCTATAATAAACAAGTTGTTTGTGCGTTGAGGGTGCTCTGTTTACTAACCATGAAAAGGCAGACTCTACGATGGTGTTTCGTCCCTCACAAGTACCCCTCCTTCAAATGTTGTCATTCGAAGATCAATAATGGTCTGATAAGGGATCAGATAATGTCATGGCTTTTGTTTACTAAGAAATATGGAAAAGCTCAATAAGGCAACAATGGTATAGCTCGCAGTTGGATTGTGTAGTTAGAATACACTAAGTTGCATAAGCACGACAAAGCTGTTTAAAAAGCTTGGACGTTTATTTATTCCGTTCAATTCCTACCTTTCACGCCTCTTCAGGCTGTAATTACACAACTGCTAGGAGAAGAAAAGTAAAATCATTTGCACTTCTTGAGAAGAACAAGATATAGTTTGTTCCACATTATGTTTTCAGAAAATTGACTGGATGAAGACTCGTTTCGTTGTTCTAAGAGTGCAAAAACATGTGGATATCACACTTGTAGACTCAACAAACTTACTGTTAGAGTTTACGAATGGGATGTTTACGGATTTTTTGCACTCGTAGTGGAAGAAAACAAGGCGTCATACAGTCAGTTTTCTGAAAACATAATGTGGAACAAAGTATAGCCCTGGAAGCTTTTGCATCATTAGGAAGAACGGAATCAGTAAAAGATTATCCCTGCTTTAACATCAAGCAGTTTGTCTCTGCCCTGTATGATGCATCAAGTAAACCAAAGTCAAAACAACAAAGGAACACGAATAAGCTTTCCTGCAAGGTTGCAGATACAACAGTGTTGCTGAAATGTTAAGTTCACGTGAAACCTGACTGGTCTCCTCAAAACGGAACTAAAGTCAAAAAAGAAAGGGACCATATACATATCGATTGGCTATTTCATCTCGTAATTGCTAAGAAAAAATAGATTTGATCAATTTGGACCAAAAACACCACAAAAGTTAATCCCACCAAGAAGACTTCAAACGTTAAACGAAGTAATTAAAAATGGTGCAGTAAGCAACTTTCATGCATTTCATTTAACCTTCGAACTATTATCCGGTGGTATTTACTGGAGAAATAGCTTGTCGTTTGATATCACGACTTCAAACGGCAGAAATGTTTGGCGGAAATCCTTAACAGGTTTTGTTTTGGGGCAGATAAATAAGTCCTCCTATCATATCAGGCTGCCAACTCGAAATTAATAACATGTCGTCAATTGGTTTAAAACTGTAAGCTTTTTAACTGAAACAACAAATGAAACGGATTGTTTCATTTTGCTCATCAACAAAACCAACAAATACTAAACGGATTTATACGTGAGCCGAAGACATGCGCCCTATCTAGACATACGCTAGTGTGTCACCGCCAAGTAACAGTAGATCATCCCATTGTAGACATCCGATTGTTAAAAAATTGATTGGTAATGATAAAAAGGCGGCTCACTAGCAGACATGTGTCTGTTAACTGTAAGCAATTGAAAGCATATTTTGGCAAATTGAGGATAAATCCCAATGTGACAGAAATGTTTCAAATTGTGGAAAATATAAGGGGAAGGGTAAGAGATTAAGAAAAAGTTAAATTTAAAGGAGAAGTGTCCACCAATCATGGAGAAAAAGATGCGTCAATAACGTTGTTTTTATGTTACTGTCTAGCTACTTAGCTCGCTAGCTAGCTAGCTGGCTGACTAGCTAATAAGATTTTTCCCATGTTAAATTCCATAGACTCATTGGTCATGGCTAGCGCAAAATTGAGAAGGCCTACGAAGCTGAACTTTTGTACACGGATGCATGGTGATCTGAGCATGGTCCTCTTATTGGTTTGGGGGTTGTAGGGGTCAGGACAAATGCGTGGGAGGGTTTTTTAATTCGCCACCAGCGAATTTAATTTCCGTTTCTTTTCCAGTTCCAACCAAAGATTTCGAGCAACAATGGCTTGACCAATCAAAACTGGTCCTTAGATAATAGTAAAAGCCGCGACGAACTAAAAACTGAACTGTAATGAAGGATAAAATAAAGAAACATTAACGTTGTCGTGGATTTCGTAAGAATAAAAGGATGCACGTTAGGTGATGGTTACGCAACAATACGAGCATCCACGAGCTAATGGGGTTTTTGTTAATAACCGAAAAATAAAATGCTTCGCGTTCTGCAGTTTTAGCAACAGCGACCTTCGGGGGTTTCTGCATGACTAAATGTGAACGAAATCTTGAAAAATTAAGGGGAAAGTGCAGGGATAAACAAAACAACTGAAGGGGATGCGCTGATTTAGTGAGCGAACGAAATCAGCGAATGTTAGCCAGTGTGTCCCAAAATGGGATTGAAGCAACTTAAGCAAGTGAAGAGTGGCCATACAATAAATTAAGCAGTGGGAATTTGGCTATTCTAACTACTAATTGACAATGGTAAATTTGAAAATTAGAAATGTGAAAATTTATAGAAATAAACTTCCTCTAGAAAAAAAGCTACAGATGAAGATAA
The DNA here is from genome assembly GCA_023313725.1 of Lithobius niger. Taxonomy (NCBI): domain Eukaryota; kingdom Metazoa; phylum Arthropoda; class Chilopoda; order Lithobiomorpha; family Lithobiidae; genus Lithobius; species Lithobius niger. Next base: position 15,542 of record JAHWFP010098979.1, on the reverse strand, counting down.
CACGGTGTACGTTTGTGTACGTTCACAGTCCTATGAAAGTTGAGATATCCACCCAAAACCAAAACTGGTAGAAAAACCCGCCAAGTTTTCAAAAACGATCGGCCTTTGTAGTGATATCATTCAACCAAAAAAAGGCCGCCAAGGTCAATCCTATTAGCCAAGTTAATCGCACCCAATATGGACGTTAAATGAAAACTTGAAGATTGCTACAGCGAGTAGCAATCTTCTTCGAACTATTAGTCGATGCGATTAACTTGGCTAATAGGATTAACCTTGACGGCCTTTCCCTGGTGGAATGATAGCACTCCTTCAAAGGCCGACCGTTTTTGGAAACTTGGCGGGTTTTTCTACCAGTTTTGGTTTTGGGTGGATCTAACTAACTACCCTAACACATAATAATACAAAATAACAAAATACAAAACCTTTAGCCGACCATGAATGCCACATTCCTCACGACCAGGACTCGTTTTCACGGCAGCCGTGATAAATGACGTGCCCCGAAATTGTAGTCAAGTTTGTGGTTGATTGTTACCCGGGAAGCGTGGGGCCCTTGGGGCCAGGGCTTCCAATAAACACCGTTAAACCGTTGGCCATCCAGCCAACCAGCCAGCAACGCAGTCTTTAGGACCTTTCTTGTGTAGTACTAGCAGTTTCACCTGGTCTTTCGTTCGCCCGTGGTTGTTTCCCAGTTTTCGGTCTGTGTGGCGTAAACGTTAAACGTGACAGGCAATTTGGCAATTTCATTTGTTGGCGTATTCCCCCTTTTCCTCCCATCCTCTACGTGCCCTCTCCCCTCCTCATTTCCTTCTATCCTACCCAAAAAAACCTACCTTGGTTCAATTAATGTGTAATCATATGCTTAATGGTAATAGATGCATTGCCACAACCCTTCTAAAATCTTTTTTTTTTTTTGTAAAGAGCATGGCTAACAGACGCATTTTCCCATACACGGGCATTTACTGTCCAGGCCCTCCTTCCCCCTCCTAGTTTATCGCTTTGGGTTGAGTAATCAGTACCGATTGAAAAATAACAGTCTGTCCTTTGTGTATAGTGTATAGTCATTTAAATCTTGCCTCTGAGATGACATCGCAGACAGAAATGTTAGTCGAGGCAATAACGTGCTCTCAACTTCAACTTCTTTTCAAGGCAGTAATGTACTGTTCCAATTTCTAGCCAAAGAAATGACACACTCGCCCCCTTTCATTGTAAGGGGATGCTTGGGTCGTCGTTGTTGTCTTCGTTTTCTGCTACGAGACATTGGCTTATAATGTAAGAAGATAGGCTTAGGTTGGGATGCGATGTAAGCAAATTCATCATGCACCATAATCAAAGAGGGCGAGTAGCTTCATTTTTGCCACGGATTCTTGGTACGGTAGCAAAGAAAGAGGGCGAGCGGGCGACAATGTGAACTGATGTGCCCTGTAACAATCAGTAACAAACGAAATATTGCTTGCTTCACTAATTACATTATTGCTATTAGAGCCGAGTTGAACAGTTTCAAAGTTGGTTGAGTAACGATCACTGCAAGATCGTTGTTACGCTATTACCGAGCTTGGTATAAACAAGGAGAAACTGGCAATTCAGCTACACTGACAGTACGCATGTCGCCTTCCAATTAAAAACGCTATTTACTTCCCGAAGAAGACCAAACACCAGGGGTTCCAAGGGTGGGAGTATGGAAGGGGATATTCAGACCACGAGAGTGGCGGTACTAGACAGGCTGCAGGAGGGGGAAGGGAAATGGGGGGGGGGGAAGCAGGGAGGGTCGAAGGTGGAACAGGGGGTCCCATCGACGTCCTTTTCAATTCATACTGCCCAGTAAATTATTTCACTTGCACATACAGGAACCAGCTAGACCTGCGTATGTTACGAAATTGTATGTTACGCCGGGGGAACAGCTAGTATTATTCTGGTTTATATTTTTTCAGTCTCGGTACTTTTTTATTTTATTTATTTTTCGGCTGCAGGGCCGTTCAAGTATTACGCCATCAACAAAGGGGGAGGGGGAGTTCGCCTACTGGTGACGATTGCTGACGAGGGGAGGGGGAGGGGAGGAGGGGTAGCCAGTTGATGACGTAAGCACCGCTACCCTAGTAAAACAATTTTAAAGGGTGGAATGGAAATACGCAACAACAAAAAATACAAGTCCTCAGAAAACCGTGGATACACAGGAAAAACATCCCTTCTTGGGCGGGGGGGGGGTGTAAAGTTAGGACTAACGTAATACTGAATGGGGATTGAAGAATTGATGACGAGGGGGCAAGTAATCCATGACTTATCTTTTTTTTCATTTAACTATTTTTTTTTTTTAAATAACGTAAACTCTAGTTCAGTATCCAGTTTATATCCTCGCAAAAATATTTAGGTACGGGGGACTTTTCCAAAAGTTACCAAATTCTGCTGTTAGACAGAAGAGGAGGGAACAAAAGCGTTGCTTTAACAACTTTAAAAAATGAATAATTAATATGAAGTGTTTATTTACCATGGAAAATTATTTACAGTCGTTTTAACGATCCTTAAATTATATCTCGTGGCCTTGAGACCGTCACTCTTGTAGAAAGTAAAAAAAAAAAAAAAATAGTTGCAGTTGTCGGTATGTAATAATAGGAACCTGCTAAACAAATAATTCCTAAAAATAAATATCATTCACATATTCCACGTGCAGTAAAAGGAAGCATCACCGTTTAAAAAATAATCATCTCTTTCCTCTTCAGTTTTGTGTACAATAAGCGGGACGTTAAGTAATTATTCCACTAAAATAGAATTTATATTCCAATGAAATACGTTAATAGAATTCATAAAGGAAGTTAGAAATTACCCGTTTCCTCCGCTTTGATACTTTCGTATACAAACCAATTAGTTAAACGTTCGTAAAGCTCAATAAAATGGTTACGATTTGTACAAATAGCGACAGTTGAAAACAAGATCTACGCCAGCTAGTATCCAGAGGATATTTTACTGCTCGCAATTTCATCTCGTAAGTAATCTATGAAATAATAATAATATTTTCAGGGAAACTCGGTGCGATGCAGAGCTAGGAGCTTCTCCTCCCCTGCTACATGTCTGTCTGGCCGTTTGTCTGTACGATAACTTTCGTAGCTCTTGGTCGCTTCATTTCAAATTTTCAGATAGTTTCATTGTCCCCTTCGTGGACTCATGCTAATATCTATTTTTTAACCAAGTGGTTTTAAATCAGTAATGTTCGTTTTCGTCAGGGGGTGTTTTACTCTGAAATATACGAAAAACAGGTTTTAACGTGAAGTTTTTACCAATACTTAAAATTTTTGTTTGCATTTTAGCAGAGTAGGGTTGGGTGTATATTGAATTTCAAGAGCGATTGCGATGCGTTAAGAACTCAATCAAATGAAAAATGTACGATTTATAATTTACAGTGATTCATTTTAGAACTACCGTTCATTGTCTTCTACCTTTGTTTCTTCCGATTGCGTAACATGTGGTAGAGTCAAATTTCGAGGAAAATATAGCCAAGAGTGTAGTGTAGTTCACGCTACAGTCAGCAAAACAAAGTATGAACCTACTAATTTTAACTATAAATGGAATAAGCAGTCTGCATTAAAGACTGGCCTTGTGACGATACACAATACACTAGGCTAAGAAAGAAAGAAAGAAAAGACAACTGCCCAGACTGGGACTCGAACCCAGGACATCCAGTTTACTAGCCGGGCGCTCTAACCACTGCGCTACCGGGGCGGGTACTGGCTACAGGCTCCAGCCGAGCTAAGTAGCAGTTCAATCTTTCCCAGTGGTGACCTAAAGACCACAAACATACATACAAAGGAGGGAAGCAACTTTGCTTCTTGGCCTCCACACTAGAAGTAATGCAAGTATAGCAAATAAAGAAATTTGGATTTCTTTCATTGCGATGTCATTCTTTATTAATTTTAACTAGTGTGTGCAATCCAAGGCGGGAATTGTAATCCCGAGTTTGAGGGATTTTCACATAATCCTGGAATCATGGGATTAATCCCGAAATTTCAAGGTTTATTCCTTAATTTTAGTAACTAAAAAAAAAAAACTTTCTGTATATACAGGTATTTAAACTCAAACAGCACCTGTAGAAGCAAGAAAGTAAAAAAAAAAAAGAAAGTGCACTAACGTACTACATTAAAACTCGACGTTTCGGCTCAATTCAGAGCCATTATCAAGAGTTGCTTAAAGTAAACGCAAATGATAGCTTCCATTCGTTTGGGGCTGAGCTTTAATGTATGTTTGGGCACTTTCTGGCTTTAACTTTTTGCATTCTACACGTTCTAGAAAGCATTTTCCTAAACTATTATCGAACAACTCAGCGGCCAATTACACTGCTTCCATCTAAAGCGACGTCATGGCTCAATATTTGAGCACTTTTCTAAACTCAACCACTAGCTCGGCGCTATCTCCATATTTATTTAGCTCATCAAAGCTGAACCTACCGCTCGCTTAGTTTTATTATCCCGCAGCGTGACGAAACTGCTGCAGCATCGGACTTATCGAATTTCTAAAGCGATTTTTCCGTGAAGAGACTTTGGATAGCGCACCCAGTACGCAACGGTTTATTTTTTATGATTTCACATAAAAAAAAAAATAATAATATTAATAATAAACTTTATTGTAGCACGTGAAAGACAAAGATCGACAAAATTCAAGAATAAAAATTGATTGTGCCACAAAGGGCGAGGTTTAGGCGATGGGCCCATTCTTACACCTAACCCAAACCATCATGTAATTATGTACAATGTCAGCAGACAATAGCAAAAACTAAAGTAAACAAGAAGATGGGATACAGTGAGGGTTGGGGAGGGGGGGGGGAGACAGAGGAAAAAAAGGAAATGAAGAGAAGGAAAAGAATGAGAGATGGATGGTGACCAAGTTATGAATTAAACAAGTGACGGAATAATTGAGCTTTGAAAGTTCCAACACTAGTCAATCAACAGTTTACGACAACGGTTCAAGCGTGTAAGACTCGTAGTAGGTATAGCACATTGAAATGTCTTTATCGTTGTGAAGACAAAAAAAAAGTAATTTTAGAATGGTATTATTAGAATGTGGAGGGGGGGGGGGTAAAGTTGGCACGTAAACTAAATTCACAAATGGGTACTGCGTCACGTTATCAAACAAAAACAATAAAAATCAAAAACAGGCTGCCAATTTCGAGGCTCGTACCTATCTTCGTTTGGTTTAAAGTTGTCTGGTTTAGTAGACACGGGTTGTTGTTTTTTTTAGCTCAAACGCCGACAATGGCACATTCTACGCGACTAAAACTGTGTTGCCGCTTTAGTGGTACAATAATACGCCAAAATATGATCCAAATAGCGGTGCAGCAGGTCTGGTAAGTTGCGCCATCTCTTCAAAGACTTTGGAAAAAGTGTTATAACCCGAACTTGTAGTCCAAGGCCGTCAATAGACAGCGACATGGCAGGTTTGGCAAGTGGCGCCATCTGTTCGAAGACGTTGGAAAAGTGTCCCAACCAGAATTTGAAGGCGAATCCCGTCAACAGATGGCGCTACAGGTGGGGTACGTGATTGTACGACGGGATGGTGAGGCCGGTGCACTCGGCCGCTGCTGCCTATTATATGTACTAGTTGTGCCCGTGCTCATGCTGCGCACCCCCTCCCCCGCCTCCCTCCAGGTGTTTGGCCTTTGGTTTTAAATTTATGAAACCAAAGACCGAACATATGAATGGCTCCCACATATGCCCTCTCCCCCACAATTACTTTAACCCTCAATCCCCACACTCCTGCCCCCTCCCCATACACGCTTGCCCGCCTCCCCCTCCCCGAAAACGTCTCTCCGTGAGGTTCTCCTTTTTGTGCAGCCCCGGAAAAGTCGCTGGCGTGTGTTTGACTGAATGCTAAAAAAAAACCGTATCACTGAGAAATCCAACAGTAAGCAAGTAATCCCATGTTTACGTTAATCTTTTGAAACAATTCACTTCGGTAGCGCGCATTGCCCGCCACACACACTTGCCCTGGCACCCTCTCCCGAACCCCCCCCCCCTCTCCCCACCCGAAAACGCCGCCCCATGACATTTCCCCTTTCGTGCAGCCCCGGAAAAGTCGCATGCGTATGTTTGACTGAAGGCTAAAAAAGACGTGAGAAATCCAGCATTCTGTAAGCAAGTAACCCTATGTTTAAGTTAATTCTTTGAAACAATTCACCTTGGTACCGTGCATGATGACATTGTTGTAAGCAACGATTGTTGCCGCCCACTTAAAAACAATTCAACTCCTTTCTGGAAGTGAACATTTAGGAAATAAATGCGCCTTTCCATCGTATCAGGCTGCCAATTTCGTGGCTCATTGTGGGCCTCGAAATTACGAACCAATCGTCGTTTGGTTTAAATTTGTTTGATTTGGTAGACACGGGTTGTTTCTTTTTTTTTTAGCTCAAACGCCGACAATGGCACCGGGTACGCGACTAAAACTTTGTTGGCCGCTTTGGTACCACAACAATACCAAAAAACGAACCCAAAAACGATGCGGCAGGTCTGGTAAGTTGCGCCATCCCTTCGAATACTTTGGAAAAAGTGTTATAACCCGAACTTGTAGTCCAAGGACCTCAACAGACGGCGACATGACAGGATTGGTAAGTGGCGCCATCTGTTCGAAGACGTTGGAAAAGTGTCCCAACCCGAATTTGAAGGCGAATCCCGTCAACAGATGGCACTACAGGGTGGGGTATTGATTGTACGACGGAATGGCGTGACTGGTGACTTGGCCGCCTGCTCCGTATTATATATGTTCAAATGTTCAAATTGATGGTTTATTTTCGTTGATTTTCAAAGAAAGCCACATAGTGCCAGAAGTTTAAAACTGTTGTGTATCGGAGGAAAGTTGTGTATTGGGTTAGAACTAGACTTGGCTCTTTCGTCATTATTGCTGGCCGTGTAATACAACATAGAAACAAATATGAAAACAAACAAAAGATGGCCTATTTTCGTGGATCTTGCTGTTGAAACATCAAGAGTTAATAGGTTAGTTTGTGACTTACTCAGGGGGTAGACGATTGAAATCAAGAATAATCTTAGAGCCAATTTACTCCTTACTGCATAGCTAGGGGACTATGCACTGAGAACACATATTAGGCATAAAACACAAGTTTAGGAGCTTGGTCTTATCCTGAGCTGAGTCCAGGGAGACAACCTTTCGAGTCGTCTGCCCCACACTAAGTGGTCTCCTATGGTCCAGGCCTTTGTATTTATACGCGGGCCAGAACAACAGAAGTCGCCTGAGGCATTACGTTGCGTAACCGCTAACAGGTTGGAGCCGTCTCTAACTGGTTTGAACAATAGGGCAGCCTCGATCCCAGTTGTTGGCGTTCGGCCAACTTCCGGTGTAGACGGAAGTTGACAGGCCGCCAAGCAGCTTTTGTAACTGCAAGGTGCACCGTGTGCGTTCACACAAGGTGCGCCCTGCTATTCGTAAATAGCGTGTTACATCCCCCCTCCCTAAGTTTTTGCTTAGGGCAAAGGGAAACCTACCTTATGTATTACTCAGTACCCTCTAATCCAGCAATAAGGTTTATAAAGTTAGTTCAAGTCATTATTTTATAACACAAATAATAAAAAAAAACAGTTCAAAAAAGTCCCTCAACTTAATTCCCTACTTGGGCCAAGTGGGCCAAGTCTCAATAAGCTTTCTAGGCTGATAAAATAAATTATTCACAATAAAAAATGCCTCCTGGGATCTAATACTGAAATGCCCAGTCTCAAATGCTAATACTTAAACCTATGACATTACACTCAAATTGCTTCTCTCCAGTATGAAGGTTCAATTTCACCACAAATGTTCAAATTACTCAAATTTCGATTGTTTCACCACATTTCACCGGAAAGTTTTTACCCTTTTCACCGACAACTTACATTGAATGGTTTTCTCCAAAACCAGGTAAGTTCCCTTTTTTTTTTCATCACTGCACTGCACTTGGAGGGTTTCTCCCCAGTATGAACTTAATTGTTCTTCTCACATGGGTCCTCTTCTACTGATTCCTCTAAGTCCATCAGATCCTCAGCGCACAGCAGGAATCGCTCATCCTCCTCACCTTCTGTTGCAGCAGCCAACTCCAAGATTCTGTCCTCCAAGACCCCTGACACCGACTAGTAGAAAGAATTGCCATAAGTTGTCCGCATCCATCTTGAGCCTCGGCACCGGTTATGCCCTCCGTGGACGGCGAATTTACTACCTTGATGAATGGCACACCCCAGGGATTTTCCATGGCTTCTGAAAAGATCGTTTTGGAACTGGTGCTTGACCACCTCCGCCGACAGATGACCTTCTTTACCCAGTTGTAGTTTGTACTTTTTGAGTTCCTGGCGCCAGTGATCCTCTGATCTGGTTGCAGTGGCACGGGAGAAGAAATACTTCCTTCCTTGGGGCCCTGTCCAGACCCGGTACCTGACATGTTGGGTTCTGACGATGGTGGTTTGCGTTGCCATCTCTGCCATGCGTGCCCTCTTTGGAATGTTGCCAGCTCTTTCTCTTGACTGGTGACGTCTCTTGCCATGGCGCCTTCTAGAAGTCGAACGGTTGGCCTGGTTGGGTGCTTCCGGAGCAGTAGAGGCGTCCCTTCCTGGTTTTTTCCCCTCCTTCTTAGTGGTGGCCTTGGCTTCCATCTTTTTGGCTTCCCCTCGTCTGGTGGCTTTCTGCTGTCTGCGTGGTGGCTTCTCTTTGTCACCATCGTTCTCCTCTCGTTTTGGTGGAGACCCTTTGTATTTCCCGTAGCCGGGAGTATCATCGCCACATGCTGCCATCGTTTTTTCTCTTTAAGTTTGTTTGGAAAAACGTTCTTCTTTCTTTTGCCTTCCGCCGCCCAAGTTTTTTTAATGCCTAGTTTCCTGGCGCACACCTCTCCTTTCGTGCCGGCAACGGATGTTGCTTGTAGAACTGCCACTGCAGTTGTGATGTTGGACTCGGTTTGACACGGTATTTATGCCAGGTTGGAGTGCCGTTCTCCCATAGGTCCGCTATCACGTCATTTCCATGTTGTGTTCGTCTGTTTGTGACCTGCAGATCCGTTTTTTGCACAGCTGGAAGTTACGTATGCATCAATCGTCTTCAATTTCAGAATAGCGACAACACTTTTATTTCGACTTCCGATTTACCACAGGCCGGATTGCAGTAGACTTCAAAAGTCAGGTAATCGAAATTTTTGTTGTTCACTATGCCTTTATTGCAAACAAATTGTAGCGTGTGCGTTTAGAAGTAAAAAAACAAGGTTGTGGAGTTTATAAATTTGACCTACGTCCAATTCTTTTTTTTTTCTTAAGACCAGGTGAAATTGGCCATCGCCCTTTTCTCCCGTTCCCTAACCTAAAAATAGCTTTTGGATTGCAAAAAGGTGGATTTTGGACGAAAATACATTTAAATCTATATTTGTGCATGAATTCTGTGTCTGACCCCCACGCCGTGATACAGACTGTTCTAGACTATATTGTAGCATGTTAAGTCCGTAATAATAATTCCCTGGCCTCTGGTAACATACCATTGCATGGTAATCCGTACCCATCCAGCATTATTACATAAAAATCTTGTGATTTCGATTTGCTTGGTCTGTAGGTTTTAGAGCGACCTAGGTGTGTTAACACAGAAAAAAAAAACGGAAAATCAGAATTATTCGGCGCCCCCCCCCCCCGCTCGTTTTTTTTACCTTTTTCTCAGGTTGTACGATAGCGGTTTACTGATTCCATTTCTCGTGTCCTAGGAATAGCTTTCTTCTTTGAGGGTGTGGGCACAACTGGTAGGGGTGTGCCCTCAGGAAAAAAGTACGGCTTGAGCTGTGTAATGTTGAGAGGGCCGATTTCTCTCCCATCTCGAACGTCACGTAGCATGAATGTTTTTTCGGATTTTTGTGCCGAAATAACAAACGGTCCAGTCCATTTTGGCGCGAGAGCAGAAGTTACTCCCCGTGCCGCATTACTGCATGTGTGTGTTTGCGGCGAACGACAAATTGTCCTACTTTTAATGTAAGAGGCCTATGCCGTTTGTCAAAGTAGACCTTTTTCTGTGCTCTAGATGCATTCATAGACTGTTTCACCAGTTTATACATCTCAGAAAAACGCTGCACGATTTGCATTTGAACCTCGTCCAAGTCGCGTGTTTTTGCGGGAAGCTGTCTCGTCGTTAGTTGAGAGAGCTCAAGACCCCACGGTTCAGTCGGGTTTCGTCCGATGTTCAATTCACTGGGTGTAAATTTACTAGATTTGAACACAGAACTTTGCATTGCAAAATCGAATTCCTGCAAATGTAAATCCCGATCACGGTGTGTTGACGTAAAACACAGCCACATGTGTTTATTGTCTTATTATGAAGTTCCGTGATGTTCGTTTGTGGATGATAAGCCGAGGCATACTGAGTTTTGATTCCCCAGTCTCTCCACAGGCTTTTCCAAATGTTTGCTATGAAACAAGGGCCCGAGTCACTGTAAATACGGTCAGAAAAACCCCATTTCAAGACAACATCTTTGACACATTCCGCCACTTGTTTAGCTTTTGCAGTCCTGAGTGCAAACAATTCTGGCCAGGAACTGAATTCGTCAATGACTACCAGTATCCAGTGCCACCCTCTTGGGGTTATTGGTAACAATCCCACAAGGTCGACCGAAACACGTTTTCAATGGGCATTAGGAGGATCCATTGTGGTCAGGAGCCCTGCAGGTTTCGAAGTTTCAGTTTTGCAAGTCTGACACTACTCACAGCTGCAAACGAACTCTAGAATATACTTCCTCATGCCAATCCATCCCACCAATTCTTGCATCCTTTTCAGAGTTTGAACACTCCAAAATGGCCGCCCAAAGGCGACGCATGAATTGCAGCAATCGTGTTGTGACGTAGCGACTTCGGTAAAAATGCCTTGAAACATGTATTACCTTCAACCACATCAAGAACGTTACTTGAAACATAGGCTTAACATAATATCCCGTCATGCAGACAGCATTTCCCAGGTTTGGGGCTGTCTCCGTCCACAGCTAAATGCATTTTAGCTACATTACCTAGCTTGGTAATCTGGCGCGATGACCAAGGGTCACCAACCTGCGCCTTACGGATATCATCCAGACTTGGAAATCCGGTGGGTCTCTCAGTTACCTTTATTCGTTCCACCTTACAATCTATGTTCAGTATGGGGCCGTTAGGTTCGTCCTCATACATCCTAGAGAGTGCATCTGCCAATTGGTTTAAGGAATCTTTCTTGTAACGGATTTCAAAATCCATTCCTTGAAGTTCAAGAATCCATCTTGCCAGTCTTCGTGAAGGCTGTTTCAAGGACTTCAAAAACGAGAGAGCACTATGGTCTGTCTCGGTCAGAAACGGGGCGTTTTCTATGTAAGGCCGAAATTTCCTGACGGCATACATGACTGCACCCATTTCTTGCTCACGACACACTGTTTTTTTTCCGCAATCTGTCAGTTTCCTGCCAGCGAATGCTATTGGTACGAGCCCACATTCTTCGACGTGCTGCGAGATGACCACCCCAAAACCTGTTCCCGACGAGTGTGTGGAAATTTCAAACCGCTTGTCCAGGTCTGGTAGTGCTAAACAACAATTTGCTAAACTGTCTTTTAATTGGTGGACTGCGTCTGAGTGTTTCCACTCCCAGACGGCGTCTGTCTTTAACTGATAAAGATTTGTGCTTTGACGTGAAAGTCTCTGATGTAAGCCGTATAGAAGCCCATCATTCCTAAATAACGTCTAAGCGACTTTAAGTTGCGAGGCTCTAGAAAATCCTTTATCACCTGTACCTTCTCTGGTAAGGGTGACATTTCTTGAGGACGAATTAAGTGCCCAAGATAGGAAATTTCCTTTGCACAAAAGTGTGCCTTTTTTAGATTTACTGTCATGCTAGCTTTTCCTAGCCTATCCAGTACAGCTGCGATGTGTAACAGATGAGATTCGTAATCCATTAAGTAGATTATCAAATCGCCTACGTGTGGGAGTACATAGCATCCCCCAGAGCCAGATCCATGACCCTTGAGAATGATGCAGGCCCATTACAGAGCCCATATGGCACCGAAAACAGGTGTACTCCTTGCTATCAGCTTCCATTCCGATTTGCAAGAACCCTGATTTCATGTCCAGAACTGTGAACCACTTAGCTTTACCAAGCATTGCAAACACCTGGCTAGCATTCGAGGTCGGCTGCGAGTCTTTTATGGTCTTGGCGTTCGCGAGCCTGTAATCTATGCAGAATCGTTCAGCCCCCTCATCACCCTTTTTTCGGGGCAAGGCAAGGTACAGCTCCCCAAGGTGACACTGAATGCTCAATGACGTCATCACGAATCCACTCCAGCATTTGTGATTCAATGATTGCCCTAGTCTCCTTGTTTACTCGTCGAAGTGGTAACCGAATTGGTCGTGTTCCCGGTTCCATTTCAATCTTGTGTTCGTAGAGATGTGTGCTGCCTCGTTTAGATGTTAAAACATGTTTATATTTGTTTAAACACCTAAGCTGCTTGCGTTGTGCATTAGAACAGTGAGCTTCTTGGATTTTTTTCTCCAAGATTTCATCATCCTTTACACGTTGCTCTCTCTCCAGACTTACATCAAGTTGCTTTAGTTGTTCAGTTTTCGTCTGCCCAACTTTAGCAAAAGGGATTGTTTCCTGCTCTTCAGAACCAATGCGCCAGCCACCTTGTTTAATGTCTGATACAGGTCCTGTTTTAGCCATGAAGTCCTTTCCTAGAATTACAGAATCAGCTGCGTTTTCCAAGATTAAAAAAGTTTGCTGAGTACTGTAACCACCAGGCCACCTGATCGTCGATCTCATATAACCTTGGGTTTTTCCGGCCGCCAAGATAAATTGGATACAACAATCCCTGCGCCACTTTAAGCCCTTACCTGCAAAGTTCGTGCTGTGGCACCGGAAATGATCGTCGAACTGGCACCAGTGTCGATCAAAGCTAAGAATGGTGTGCCTGCCACTTTAACATTAATTAAAGGTACATTGCCACCCTTTGTTTCCTCGTCTATAGTTTGTTCCACATTATATCTGCAGGAAACTGACTGTAAGACGTCACATTTCCTTAAACTACGACTGCAAAAAACACGGAAATATCCCACTCGTAGACTCTAACAGTAACTGTGTAGAACCTACAAGTGTGATACTCACACATTTTTGCACCCAAACCCAAGGAAACGTGATGTCATGTGATCAGTTTCCTGCAGACATAATGTGGAACAGACTATAGGCCTTTGAAAAGCTGAACATTTGGTGCAAAAACACGTTTTAGCGTGCCTCTCCAAAGTCCTGCTTTTGGTTGCCAATCTACTTTTTTTTTCCGGTCGTAACCTTGTTTAACCAGGTTAACTACAGTTTTCCCCGGTTTTTGGCTTTTTCGGACACCTATTTGACCTGTGTCCGGTTTCCTGACAAGTACAACAAACGCCATCAAAAGGTTTCTGTTCCTTTTGTTATTGTTTTCCAGTCTCTTTTGTAGCACTAGCCTTTTGTACATTTGCTGCCTTTCGGGCTGCATTTGTACTACTAGTACCACTGGTACTGTGTACCGTGCCGTACCGACCTGCTCTGTACCCTCTCGGGTCTAAAGCGGCCATTGATACGGGTTCTACGCCATGAAACCCGGCTGCCGGTTGTGCGCGCGTTTGGTTCATGCGAAACACCGCCTGGCAGATGGCGGGTTGGCTTTCCTGCGCTACTAGTGCGTAGCTCCGCCAAGCCAACCTTCGTTCTACCGATAGGGATGAGTCGGGCGGCAGCTGATAGGACCTCTGGGCAACCAGTATCCTACTAACCTTCGCTCCATCTCTCACAAATCCTCGGAGGGAGTCGAACCGTGTACCCTCAAGGTGCTGTCGATAATCAGGGTGCATAATTTTCATTATGTGCCTAATTTTATCTGAAGCAGATGATTTAGGCCACAACCTGTCAAAATACCCAATGATTGCTTGGGCACAACTGGAAAAAGGTTCGTCAGGTGCCTGAGTCCTTAATTCCAATTCATGTTTTAGGTCGTCTTCAAATTCCAAATTAAAGTCTTCCACAAACGCATCCCAAGTGTTAAAACTTCCGAAAACCATGTACCATCGTTCGGCCTCACCTTGCATGGCGAGGGGAATAATAGTTCATAACACGTACGAATCTGCAAGGCCTAATGCACTAACCTTTGCAAAAAATCACTAGGCGATTTTTCATCAGCATGCTCGTGTAAACTGGCATGTCGACTTTCGGAGCCTTCACCTGGAAGCCTTGAAAAGGGTTCCGTGCAGAGGTGTGCTCTGAAAAATCGTCGTGACGACCATAGGTTTCACCCCTATTGGCATCTGTGCGGTCAGTCCGACTGTGGGTTACTCTACCCCCAGTGTTTCTTTGCCTTTCTGGCGACTCATTGTATTCATGTTGAGGCTCGCGTCTCCTCCACATGTCTACTTCCGGTTCCTGTTGCGGTTTGCTCCCTGTGGTTCACGGCTACGAGGATTCCGTGCTATTCTGCCTCTCTCAACAGTGCGATTTTCTCGTCTGTTGAGGGCAGAATGGTTGGGGTGACATGCCCGTTTCACGTTCTCGTTCTGGTGAGAGCCAGTTTGAGGTTGTGAGGTGACATTCACACTATCTCGGCTAGCAATAAAACAATTTTCCAGCTGTCTCATCACATTTTCCCGAAAGTCTTCAGGTGCTGGGCAGTGTTCAGCCCAATTACGAAAATTTGCGTGAAACGTGTCATTACTACGCGTATTTTCTGCATCTGAACGTTCTAGGATGGGAGGTGACAAGCTTCTTTCTGAGCCCGAAAATTCCGGCGCAAAAAGGTCATCATCATTCCCCAAGAATCATCCAAATCCTCTCCTAAGTCTTCGACTAAGGGTGCATTTCTCCTTTCCCCAGTTCTCGCCCGTTTTCGTGAATTTTCCATAGCAGGATTTTTCACTAATTTAGGCGAAATTAGACGAAATTACGAGTTTGAGCAAAAAAGAAAAAGCTCTTTTTTGCTCAATTACAAGCCACAAAACTCGTAATTTTCACTGGTTGGAAAAAAAATTTAGCATTCCCGCTTTTTTTTTCTCTGCGAAATGCCTCTTCAGTCCGGACCCCTTCTAAGGTTTATATCCACATCTACTGCACTTCAATTTAAGTCTGTTTTGCTTCACAAACCTAAATTTTCAAGACACTAGCTAAAATGCTTTCAAAATAATGAGGACTCAGTTAGCTCACTACTGATCAATTTGACTTTCTCTCGTAGTTTCAAAAGTGTGCGCCTTCACTTTTTCCACTCTTACAAATATCTGTGTAGCGTTTTTATTTCACTACTCAGTGTTTTGTGGGCAATCTTTATTTACTTTTCAGTAAAATGGTGACTTTATTCGAATCGTCCTTTACCATCGGGAAAGAATAAAGTATGGTTCATTGTAAATCTCGTAGAGTCTGCAATTTACCTCCCAATTTAACGTTAAAGTGCAATTACATCTATTTTGACATGCACGTGATACTTTTGGACCATTTAAACAATAACTAAACACAAGAATTGCGGTAAGAATACGTTACGTACGTCCGATACAACAATATAATTACTGCAACACCAAAACACGACACGG
>JAHWFP010098976.1:35626-50672 GCA_023313725.1 Lithobius niger | reverse complement strand
GGGGGGAGGCATTGCAGTCTTTTACAAAAGCACCCAAACTTTGAGCCATACTATCTTATCAGATAACGTGGAAGCTTTAAGTTTTCAGTTGACTGGTGCAAACTTGAGAATTACCCTGGGTTATTTACCTGATGGTAGAAATGAATGTCAGATTAAAGCAATGTGCTCTTTCCTTAGGTCCGCTGTAGTTCCTGATCGGTGTAATTTAGTCATCGGGGACTTTAATATGGCACATATTGACTGGCAGAACTGTTCAGCTTCAAACAATCACCAACAAATCTTCCTTGACTGTACGGCTGACTTGGGTCTAACTCAACTGGTCACTAAGCCAACACGTAATAAAAATATTCTTGACGTTGTCTTAGTTGACAATGAACGCCTTGTATTTGACACTGATGTAATCGATCATTTCGGCATGAGTGACCATAATTCTGTTACTTTTTCTCTTAATAACTCTGTTCGAACTGTTAGCAATGCCATAAACGGTTTTTACAGGAAGATTGACTACCATGCTTTACATATCAAACTTTGGAGCACTGACTGGTCTACAATAAAAAGACATGAGGCTGATGTAAACAGCCTATGGAATTCTTTTCATAATATTTTGATTGCTGCAGTTGATGATTGCAGTAAAATCAAACCATCAAAACCTCAGAGTCACAACAAACCACCATCTCGTATTCGTAAAGAGACAAGATACAAACTGCAGCTTTGGCACTTGTATAAAAATAATAAAACGGTAGAAACAAAGAAGGCTTATAATGACCAACGGCGTAAACTTGCAAAACTCCTTAAAGATTTTGAGATTGATTGTGAAATAAATGTTATCAAGGAGGGTACTCCGGCAGCCCTCTTTCGCTATGTTAACAAGAAAACTAAACAACCACGAATGATTCCTCCATTACATTACTGTAGTAAACAACTCAATGACGATTTTGATAAGGCTTCTGCCTTCAATGAGGTGTTTTGTGGTAATTTTGTCCTGGACGACAATATAGCCGATGAGGTTTTTTCTAATTTTACTGCAACTAATCCAGACAATGATTTAGCGCCAATTCCACATGTCAGAGATATTGACTTCTCAATCGATGATGTCTATAACAACCTTACTAGTTTAAAAAACAGCCATGCTGTCGGTCCAGATAATTTTTCAGCAGTTTTCTACAAAGAATTTGCATCTGAACTAAGTTTACCTCTTTTTTGGATCTTTAAACTCTCTGTTCAGACTGGGAAGGTTCCTAATTGCTGGAAAATGGCATATGTCACTCCAGTTTACAAGAAGGATAATGCAGCTAACCCCGCAAATTATCGTCCAATCTCGATAACTTGTGTCCCTTGCCGCGTTCTGGAACGTATTATTAAGTCCTGCCTTATGACCCATCTAACACAAAATAACCTGATACCGGATGACCAATTTGGCTTCCTACCTGGTAGATCTACCACGATTCATCTACTTAACTGTCTTGAAGATTGGCTTTCAGCACTGGATCTGGGAGCACCAGTCGATCTTATTTTAATAGATTTTGCTAAAGCCTTTGATTCGGTTGTGCATTCCAAGTTATGTACAAAATTAATACATTTTGGAATTGCAGGCAGGGTATTGGACTGGATCACTGATTATCTTTCCCATCGACTACAGTCCGTACGTATTGGTTCTGCTGTTTCTCCACCTATGCCAGTAACAAGCGGTGTCCCGCAGGGCTCCGTCCTTGGCCCTATTCTTTTTCTGCTGTATATCGCAGATCTAAAAACTATTGAAAATCAATGTTCAGTGCCAAAATACGCAGATGATGTATGCCTGTACAAGGTTGTCATTGATTGTGTGGACCATACTGGCTTACAATCTGAGCTTACGCACATTAGAGACTGGTCCATAAAATGGCAACTGCCTATTAATAACAACAAATGTAACACCATGCATTTTGGTAGAAATAATCTCCAACTGCCTTACTCCCTCGACAGATGTCTACTTAATGACGTAAAGGTCACTAAAAATCTTGGTGTTTGGATTTCAGCGGACCTAAAGACGACCACTCATTGCAATCATATCGCCACAAGAGCAAAATTAAGGGCACAACTCATTAGACGTTGTTTTGTGTCGAAAGATAGAGCAACCTTAATGTGGGCTTTCTCGGTTTTTGTCCGTCCTGTATTAGAGTATGCCAGCCAAGTCTGGTCCCCATACCTTATCAAGGACATTAAACGCATCGAAGCAGTTCAGAAAGCGTTTACGAAATACATTCCGGGATTGTTTAATTTGCCATATATGGAACGTCTAAGGATTCTCAGGTTGGAGTCATTGGAGATGCGGCGTCTAAAAGCTGATCTTTATCTGACATATTCTATACTGCATAATCAGATTGCTGTGGAGCCACAAAAGTTTTTTACTTTAAGTCACAATATCTTGACTAGAGGTAATCCATTTAAATTAATGTATGGCTCGTTTCACACAGATAATTATAAGTACTTTTTTGCAAATCGGGTTGTCCCAGTTTGGAACTCTCTCCCATCGGAAGCGGTCTCGGCGGGTTCCCTGCGGGAATTTAAAAAGGCTGTTATGGGTGTAGATCTTTCCAGGTTTATGAAGTGTTTTTAAAAAAAATTGTTTTATATAAGACTTAGGGTATATTAACCTGCACTGTTTTACTTTTTACTGTTTTTATATCATGCAGAGTCGTGTAATTTCGGTTTGCGAATAAGTGGAAGTAGCCCTTTCCTTCGCTCTCCGATACAGTTTCTTTGCTGTGAAATTATTTATTATTATTATTTATTATTAGTTTGGCTCAGGTTGGGTATTTATTTGCTCAGTTTCGTTTAGTTTGGCTTAGTTTGGCTCAGTTTGAGTCAGTTTATGTCTTATTTGGCTCAGTTTGAGTCAGTTTATGTCTTATTTGGCTCAGTTTGGTTTAATTTGGCTCAGTTTGGCTCAGTTTGGCTCAGTTTGGCTTAGTTTGGCCTAGTTTGGCTCAGTTGGGTATTTTTTGGTTAAGTTTGGCTCAGTTTGGGTATTTATTGGCTCAGTTTCGTTTAGTTTGGCTTAGTTTGGGTCAGTTTGTGTCTTATTTGGCTCAGTTTGGTTTAATTTGGCTCAGTTTGGGTTAGTTTGGCTCAGTTTGGCTTAGTTTGGTTCAGTTTGGCTAAGTCCATGTTTTACTAAACGCCATTCAGGCAAACGCTCCCCTCGCTCCCTCCCAGCGTTGTCGCTGAAGTTACTTTTCATATTCGTGCGATGAGATTGGAGGTGTAAATGTTTTACACTTTTAACAACCGCATGCTATAAATCTGCCACGATTAGCAGCCCTAGGCTGGATGTACCATTCCAGCTATGAGTGTTCCTTCCTAACAATTTTTTTTTCGTCAGGGAACTGACTGTCACAGCCAATGCAAGATTGGCCCATCGTCCCGTCGGCAGCCGATGGCCCCCTAGTACTTTGGGACCCCCTCTTCCCCTGTCTCAGGAGCCACTTCCCGCCCCAATCTTTTTTCCACTAAATCGAAAGGCACACAAAAGCGAAAATTAACATGTTTCATTAGTGGAAGAGAAAACAAAAATTAGAGATGGTTGCATAATATTTAAAAAAAAAATGCGCAAACAATCTTTGAAACGCATATTGTACAGTACAATTACACCATAGGGCTACTATAGTTTTGTTGTTAAGCAAACTTGCTTAATATACAGGGTGTTCGGAAATTGGTGTCAAATATTTTGAGGGTCTGCTGTGTGATCAAAGATAAGAAGAAAAAGTCCTATAAACATGGGTCCGGAAATGCACCAGTCTTTAGTTACAGCCCCCCCCCCCCCCAGGTTTGGGGTAAACAGTTCTTAAATACCTCGTAATGATTCACCATTTCCATTCCAAACTCAGGATATGTGCCATATCATACCTGGTATTTCAGTACTTCATAATACAGTATTGGGTCGCGCAACTTATCAGAGGGAGAGGTAATTTTCTTATGGGGAGGGGGGGGGATCAAACGTGGGGGAAGAGAGGAGTAACTGCTTTGGTCTTGTACTTTAATGAAACAAATTGTAGAAAAAACACATCGTGTGATTGAAAACAATCGAAAGTAGTACTGTACTTTCTTTCATTACGTGTAAAGACCAAGTAGGTTACATCGTTTTCCAAGTTTGTGCCCACCCCCCTAAAAAAAAACAACTACTGTACGTACATCTCTGTGGAGAGCACCAAACATTATCAATCGGGTATCCTCGCCATTAAAATTGAGGGATTTAATGTGCTTGTTTTCTACTCTTCAAGCAAAGAAGCTTAAAACGTAAAAGTGGGGGATGCGTATTGCAGTTAATTGCAGCAGAGCCGCAAATGCAATGATACTCAGTAAAACTTTGAGTAGCCATCTTCTGTTTACTTAATGATGTTTCATTTCTCGATTGTTTTCAATCACACAGTAATGTGATACGATGTGTTTTTTCTGGTATGTACAATTTGTTTCATTAAAGTACAAGACCAAAGCAGTTACTCATCTCTTCCCCCACGTTTGATCCCCCCCCCCCATAAGAAAATTACCTCTCCCTCTGATAAGTTGTGCGACCCAATACTGTATTATGAAGTACTGAAATACCAGGTATGATATGGCACATATCCTGAGTTTGGAATGGAAACGGTGAATCATTACAAGGTATTTAAGAACTGTTTACCCCAAACCTGGAGGGGGGGGGGCGGTAACTAAAGACTGGTGCATTTCCGGACCCATGTTTATAGGACTTTTTCTTCTTATCTTT
Organism: Lithobius niger; assembly: GCA_023313725.1. Taxonomy (NCBI): domain Eukaryota; kingdom Metazoa; phylum Arthropoda; class Chilopoda; order Lithobiomorpha; family Lithobiidae; genus Lithobius; species Lithobius niger. The sequence continues at coordinate 45,931 of JAHWFP010098976.1, read as the reverse complement.
GATCACAGAGCGGACCCTCAAAATATTTGACACCAATTTCCGAACACCCTGTATATTATGTATTCCGTTTGTTTTCGCACTTTGCAGAAATCATTGCCAGAGACAGTACGTATCTTTGTCGTTACTTTTTGTCATTCCAAGTGAAACGCTGAATTATTATCTGGACACACTGCCGACTTTTTTTTTCGATGTTAATTTCAAATGATACCAACATTAAAAAAAAGGTAAAGTAAGGATGATAAAAGCAAATACCTTGGTTCTCATAAGTGTACAAACAAACAGTCGATGCGGGCGTACGGCTTTTTCTTTTCTTTTTTTAAAACCTCTCAAAGTCTGATACAGTGCGGCCATGCTGTTTTTCGTGTATGGGGTGGGGGGGGGGATTTAATTTTTTTCGTAGTGGAGCTTCCCTAAAAATGCGATAAAATAATGCGAAAAACGCACATTTTGAAACATGGTTTTCGCAGGCAAGAAGCACTTTCCAAGATTTTAGTGTCATTGTGGATGCGACAGCAAATAAAATTATGTACGCTAGAACATAATGATGCTAAAAAAGATTCAAATCCCTTTTTGCCCTTTTGGAAAACTAGACATGACTGGCTACACAAATCATGAACCTGGAAATGCTTGATGTTTTGCGAACCTCAATGAAATACCAGAGTCGCATGCTGCAAGAATGTATATTCAGAGACATCCCGGCACGCAAGCATATTGGGTTGGATCAACATACAAAAATTAAATATGGTGAGTGAACAGTGAACGTTTCAAAACAGCTAGTACATATTAAAAATTTGGGAAAATGTACTTTTAACCCCTTCAAAACTCGTGGTAGTATTGTTGAAAGAATGACGGTTTCACGTTATGCTTCAACATTGGGTTTGTGTTGAAATGTCCACATTACATCAACGTGAAATCAACATACAAAAATTAAATATGGTGAGTGGGCAGGGGATGTTTTAAAACAGCTAGTTCATATAAAAAAAAATGGAAAATGCAGTATTTAACCTCTTCAAACCCCCTAGGTAGTATTGTTGAAAGGGTGACTTTTTCACGTTGTGCTTCAACATTGGGTTTGTGTTGAAATGTCCATATTACATCAACGTGAAATCAACATACAAAATCAACCATGATGAGTGGGCAGGGACGTATAAAAAAAATTAGTATATATTAAAAAATTGGGAAAATGCAATTTTTAATCCATTCAAAACTGGTGGTATCGTTGAAAGAATTGACGGTTTCACGTTGTACTTCAACATTATATTTGTGTTGAAATGTCCACGTTACATCAACGTGATATCAACATACAAAAATTAAATATGGTTAGTGGGCAGGGGACGTTTCAAAACCGCTAGTACACAGTAAAAATTAGGGAAAATGCACTTTTAACGCCTTCAAAACTCGTAGGTAGTATAGTTGAAAGAATGACGGTTTCACATTGTGCTTCAACATTGGGTTTGTGTTGATTACACATTACATCAACGTGAAATCAACATACAAAATCAAACATGATGAGTGAGCAGGTGACGTCTCAAAACACTTAGTTATATCAAAAAATTGGGAAAATTCACTTTTTAACCTCTTCAAAACTCGTTGGCAGTATTGTTGAAAGAATGAAGGTTTCACTTTGTCCTTCAACATTGGACTTGTGTTGAAATGTCCACATTACATCCACGTGAAATCAACATGCAAAAATTAAATATGGTTAGTGCGCAGGGGATGTTACAAAACGCTTAGTATATGTTGAAAAATTGTGAAAATTCACTTTTTAACCCCTTCAAAACTTGTTGGTAGTATTGTTGAAAGAATGACGCTTTCACGTTATGCTTCAACATTGGGTTTGTGTTGATTTCACATTACATCAATGTGAAATCTACTTAAAAAATCAAACATGATATGAGTGGGTAGGTGACGTTTCAGAACGCTTAGTATATAATAAAAATTTAGGAAAATTCAATTTTTAACCCCTTCAAAACTCGTTGGTGGTATCGTTGAAAGAATGACGGTTTCACGTTATGCTTCAACATTGGGTTTGTGTTGAAAGATCCATATTACATCAACGTGAAATCAACATACAAAATCAAACATTCTGAGTGGGTAGGGATGTATCAAAAAACTTATATATTAAAAAATTGGGAAAATACAATTTTTAACCCATTCAAAACTCGTTGGTGGTATCGTGAAAGAATGACGGTTTCACGTTGTACTACAACTTTAGATTTGTGTTGAAATGTCCACATTACATCAACGTGAAATCAACATATAAAAATTAAATATGGTGAGTGGGCGGTGGATGTTTTAAAACAGCTAGTTCATATAAAAAAAATTGGAAAATGCAGTTTTTAACCTCTTCAAAACCCCTAGGAAGTATTGTTGAAAGGATGACGTTTTCACGTTGTGCTTCAACATTGGGTTTGTGTTGAAATGTCCATCTTACATCAACGTGATATCAACATACAAAATCAACCATGATGAGTGGGCAGGGACGTATAAAAAAAATACGTACAATTGGGAATATGCAATTTTTAATCCATTCAAAACTCGTAGGTGGTATCGTTGAAAGAATGACGGTTTCACGTTGTACTTCAACATCATATTTGTGTTGAAATGTCCACATTACATCAACGTGAAATCAACATACAAAAATTAAATATGATTAGTGGGCAGGAGACGTTTCAGAACCGCTAGTACACTGTAAAAATTAGGGAAAATGCACTCTTAACGCCTTCAAAACTCGTAGGTAGTATAGTTGAAAGAATGACGGTTTCACATTGTGCTTCAACATTGGGTTTGTGTTGATTCCACATTACATCAACGTGAAATCAACATACAAAATCAAACATGATGAGTAAGCAGGTGACGTCTCAAAACACTTAGTTATATCAAAAAAATGGGAAAATTCAGTTTTTAACCTCTTCAAAACTCGTTGGCAGTATTGTTGAAAGAATGAAGGTTTCACTTTGTCCTTCAACATTGGACTTGTGTTGAAATGTCCACATTACATCCACGTGAAATCAACACGCAAAAATTAAATATGGTTAGTGCATACAAAAATCAAAAATCAGCATACAAAAATAAAAATGGTAAGCGGGCAGGGGACGTTTCAAAACCGCTGGTGCATATTAAAAAATTGGGAAAAAATCGTAGGTAGTATTGTTGAAAAAATAACGGTTTCACGTTGTGCTTCAACATTAGATTTGTGTTGAAATTACCACATTATATCAACGTGAAATCCACATACAAAAATTAATATTGTGAGTGGGCGGGGGATGTTTGAAAACAGCTAGTTCATACAAAAAAATTGGAAAGTGCAGTTTTTAACCTCTTCAGAACCCTTAGATAGTATTGTTGAAAGGATGACGTTTTCACGTTGTGCTTCAACATTGGGTTTGTGTTGAAATGTCAACATTACATCAACGTGAAATCAACAAACAAAAATTTAATATTTTAGCTAGCTATAGTCGACTGTTTGAAACCACCTAATTCATTGAAAAGAATAGAAAAAATATTTTTTACTTAATTTAACTCCGGTATTAGGTTTGTTGAAATAATGTTGATTTGAAGTTGTGCCTCAATGTTTAAATTCATGTTGAAATAGTAACAATATTTCAACATTATATCAACTACATAAAAAAATAATTTTTAACAGCTTAAATACATCATTTTTCCACACAGACTTAAAACATTGCTTAGCATTTTAATTTAAGACCTTACAAAATTTGGTTGTTTTAGTGTTGAGAAAATGTTATCATTTCAACGTAAACATTGATTCAACGAAACAACACAAAATCCACGTCGAATCAATGTGCAGTGTTACCTGGGGATGCAGTTCTCAAGACTGCCACTAACAGCATTCCGTTTCGTTATCCGCACCCACCTTCACAATAACTTTATTGTAGGGTCACTTGTTGCAAACATGTTTAGCCATTACTTTGGTTTGGGTGGTGGTATCAAAGCCCGGTTTGCTTCAGCATTTTAGCGGTTCTTTCAGATGAGGTATGACTCGAGCCCTCTTCCATTTGATATTTCAAAGTTAGGGCCACCAGGGGCGTCCCTATGGAGGGCACCACCTGCCCTACCTCATTAATGGGTTGATTCTTTCGAGAACATACCAACTACACGGTTTCATTCATCTACGACAATTGGGCCAAAAGTTATTGGGGTTACCCCTGACTTTTGGGACGCCCTGTATGATTAAAAGTAATATTAAAAAAAGATTGCAAGTAAGTGCATTATCAAATTTTCCACGACAAAATTCTTAAAACCCTTAACAAATTAAAATATTACAAAATGACCTTTTATTTTGTACACTAATTATGTGGTAATTGCATATTGCGCAATAAGGAAACAGTACGAAAGGAATTATAATGATTGAAATGAGACTGATTGCAATAAAGTGTATGATTAATTTAAAATGAGTATAAATAAAGGTACAACGACGATATTCTTGAAACCGTTTCCATTATTAAAAATTCCAAAAAGAATCCTTTGCTTCGCACACTTATTTTGTTGTGATTGAGTACGCATTGCACAATAACGAAACAGTTGCTATGATTAAAATATTATCGTAACTGATTGCAAGAAAGGGCATGATTACATAACTATTGCAAAGTTCCTAAACCTTGTAATATGAACAAATATTAGACAATAAATCTTATTTTAACGCTTTATCATGTGACAAATACATACAGTACAGTACAGAATCAGTAGCAAATTCATTTATAGTAGATTCAAAATAATATTGAAAACAGATTGCAAGAACGTGCATTATTAAAATTGTACCAAGACAAAGCTCTTAAAACTGTTAACATGATTAAATATTACAAAATGAACACTACTTTGCACACTTATGTGGTAATTGTGTATTGCCCAATAAAGAAACAGCACTAAAGAAATTGTCATGATTTAAATGAGACTGAATCAGATTGTAATAAAGTGCATGATTATATAAATTAGGTATGTGTATTATATTGCAGCGACAAATTCTTGAAAGTTTTTCGTTTTTAAATATTACAAAATGAACACTTTATTTCACATATTTATTTTGTGGCTATTTCATTGAACAATAAAGAAACAATAATAACAGACATAAAAATGATTAGTTGATATTATTTACGTGTTACTGAGTCAGACTGCAGTAAAGTGTAATTAAAACGTTTATGATTAAATGCAGAAATACTAAGTTCTTAAAACTTTTACCATGTTTAAATGGACAAACTGAACCCTTTATTGCGTACACTAATTATATCGTAATTACGCATTGCACAATAATGAAACGGCGTTACAGAAATTGGTATAAGTTAAATGTTATTCAAATCGATTAGGGGGGGGGAGATAAGGCTTAATGGCGCGTCGACAGCTTGGTCAATAGCGCCAACCTCAGTCACAGTGCAGTGGTCTGGGTTGCCACTGCACCACACATTACAGAGATATTATTCAAACCCCTAATCTAAATCTTGTCATACATCTGTACCTCCTGCAAAAATTGAAAAACACCGGACAGGAGGACAGACTTATCGCCCAATTGACGCACAATGTCATGCGGAAGATGGAAACGACGACGAAAACCATCAAGATGGCAACAATCAACAAGGAAGTGCCGGACCGTAAGTGGCCGCCGACACCAATAACATTCAGGAGGGTCAACCCCCCGCAAAAGGAAACAGTGAGTAAGTCGAGTGTGACCAATGCGCAAACGGGCCAACACCACCTCCTCACGGCGACTGCGGCGACACGCCGAGTGCCATTCCCCAACAGTGCCTTTAATAGCTCGTAATTTATTGCCGTCCTGTCCATCCCACAAGGCTTGCCAAAAAGCATGTAACCTCAGACGCAGAGTTGGAAAAGCGTCCGAGGGAACAAGCCTGAGATCCCTACCGAGAGGGCCAGAAAGGGCCCCTTTTGCTGCAGAATCCGCTTGCTCATTTCCACCTATCCCAACATGGCCCGGGATCCAGCAGAAAAGCACGGTTTTCCACTGGCCAGGCAAGCGGGAAAGCAAGGCTTGGACACGTTGTGTCAAGGGGTTCCGAGGATTGTAATTCGCCAAGGACTCCAGGGCACTCATGGAATCGCTAAAGATAATGAAATGCGTGCCCTGAAGGCCAAGGATCCTTTCCACCGCCAAACCGAGAGCCAAAAGCTCTGCAGAAAACACAGAATAGCCTGATGGAAGGCGATGGGCAACCGTCACTCCCTTACAAACACAAGCACAAGCCACGCCAGCGCCTGACTTCGACCCATCAGTAAACAGCCGCTGATAACCGGCGTACTGAGAACACAGCCGCCGGAACTCCTGTAAGTACCGTGCAGGTAGAGTGGAACCCTTCGGGAGGGACGCCAGAGCGAAAATGAAAATGCCACTTGGGACAAGCCAAGGGGCTACTGGCATCCCCCCAAGCCTCAAGACGCTGGGCATTTCAAAGGCTATCTCCTGACAGGACTGCTGGAGCCTATCGCGGAAATCACCCTTACCCACCCTGCGTCTACCGACTCGCAAGTCTAGCCCAAAAACCATGGACCAAGCAGGACTGGATTCCACAGCACGTAAACGCACAGCATACTGAATGGCCAGCTTTCGCCGACGAATGTCCAAAGGTGGCTCCGAGGCCTCAGCATAGAGGCTGACCACTGGAGAAGTTCGAAATGCCCCAGTCGCCACACGCAGGCCACTGTGATGCACAGTGTCCAACATCTGGAGAGTCGAGTCACTAGCCGAACCATACACCATGCAAGCAAGGTTCCGCTTGGCTGCTCGGTAGGAGTCCTTGGCAGCTTGACGGTCGTGCTGTAGGGACGACAGGCCCAGCGGGCGGAAGTCGGCGTGCGCTGGCCAGGGAGAAGTTGAAAGACAGGCGATGCGACAGTGCTTTCGAAGCGGTGGCCATCTTCGGCGAGGAGTCCTATTTTCCAAACGACAGTCGGGGAACTGGGGAGCGAGGTGGCCTATAGACACCTCTAGAGGAAAATGAATGCCGATAGCGTGCGCGCTGTCGCTTTTATAAGGGAGAGGACCGCACCGCGCATGCGCGGTGGGATATGCAAGCAGGCGTCTACAAACAGGAAGAAACCTCCAGGGGAACATCACATTCGGGTGGTGGTGGAAATCGATTGCAGCAAAGTGTATGATTAAATGCATGACACAATTATTAAAACTAACCATGATTAAATATTATAAAATGAATCCGTTATTTCACAACTTTATTTGGTGGTTATCGCATAATAGTATATTTGTGTAATTACATATTAGAGAGTAACAACAGTAACAAAAACCAATTACAAGTTATTATTATTTAAAAGTTACTGAGTCATAATGCAGTAAAGTGTATGATTAGTTTGAAAGTGTATGAGAAAATCCATAACTACAAAGTTCCCGAAACTATTACAGTTATTAAATGATACAAAGTGAACCTTTTCATTCATACACTAATTATGTGGTAATTGCGTATTGCACAATAAGGAAACAGTGCTACAGAAATTGTTGTTAGTTAAATAATATTGAAACCGATAGTACTAACACAGTGTATGATTCAATGATTTTAAACAAATGACGTAATTATAAAAACTCTAGCCATGATTAAATGTTACAAAATGAATCCATTACAATAGTGAACCAATAATACGTTAATTTGTGTTTCCAAGGAATTATAGGTTTAGAAGAGTTTTGAGTGGAGAAACGTCCAATATCAACATGCTATGTAGATACTTAATAGTTTCGCTGGTAACATAGTGGCGGCACCAGAGTTTCTATGTTCTACACCCATGTCTTTTGAGCAGGGTGTACTTCCTGAAATTTGGAAGAACATCACTGTTATCACGATTTTTAAGAAGGGGTCACCATCTAACCCAGAAAACTACATACCTATTGCTCTTATGTGCGTCACGTGAAAAGTTATGGAGGCTGTCATAAGAGAAACATTGTTGCCATACTTAGTATAGTTGCAAATTATTAATAATGATCAATTTGGATTTGTTCTGGGTCGATCAGCCACGCATCAACTTTTGACCGTTCTCGATCGCTGGACTGATGCGCTGGATATTGGAGTCCAGAGTGACGTAGTCTACTTTGATTTTAAAAAGGCGTTTGAATCGGTGGTCCATCGTAAGCTGGTAGCAAAACTCAGTGGATGTGGTATTTCTGGACTTCTTCTTGACTTGCTATCCGCCTTTCTTGAAAACCATTATCAACAGGTTAGAGTTGAACGTATTCTCTCAAATAAGATTAGTGTACCTAGTAGCGTTTCCTAAGGCTCGGTGCTTGGCCCCTTACTGTTTTTGGTTTATATAAATGATCTTAATTTGGCAAATTCAACTCCATATGGTGCAAAATTTGTGGACGACGTTAAATTTGGGGTTGAAATTTTGGCTCCAGGCTAACCACTCGAGCTCGCAGTAGATATCCAAAAGATCCAGAGCTGGTCAAACTTGTGGCAGCTTCCTCTGTCTACTTCTAAATGTAAGTCCTTGCACATTGGATCAGTATGCCCAGAATATCACTATTTGCTTTATGGAGAGACTCTCCCGTTTGTGAACGAAATCAAGGATCTAGGTATCTAGTTCTCTGGTGACCTTAAGTTTTCCCTACACTGTTCAAAAGTATGTTCAACAGCCTTCCACCGGCTGGCTGTGGTTAATAGACACTTCACGTCTGGCCATCTACACACCAATGTGTGGGCGTTCAAGGTCTTTGTCCGCCTAATACTTGAGTATGCCACTCCTGTGTGGTCCCCATATCTTGCTAAAGACATCGACTAATTTAATCCGTTCAAAGAAAATTCACCAAGTGCCTTCCAGGACTCCGAAATATCGATCATAATAATGTCTCTCACGAGCGGGACTTGAACTTCTGGAATTACGCTGTTTAAGATTTGACCTCATCTTGACATACAAACCTAATCTCGATCGACCTTCCTTTTTTTCGACCTAGCCCCATGTATTCATAATTCCAGGAAACTTGGAAACTTGAAACTAGGGAATCCAGACTTGACTGCTGAAGATTCCTTTTTTGCAGTGAGGGTAGTCCCCGTTTGGAATGCCCTTCATTCTAAAACGGTATGTATGGATTCGGAGAACGGCTTCCGGAAAGAATTGTGGACGGAAGATCTGTCTGCCTTCATTAAGAGAGCATCATAGTCTCTCTTACATTTTTTTTTGCATTGGTACGGTGTCAGCGTCTCACAAGCCTTATGTCAACTATCAACTATTGTGGCAAACACGCTATTTTTAGTTTTATTAATTACTTTATTTTTATTGTAGCGATCTACTTATGTAAACACTGTTAAACTTTTTACATTTTGTTTTACTTAATTTATTCATTGTTTTGTTTTTCTACAATTGGCCGTCCACCCTACTCCTCCTTTTCCATTTGACAGGCGATACCATCGGGTACCTTTGTGTCCCTGGCAGGTCTAACCTTGGTGGTAAGGCAGTTGAAATCCTAACCCACCTTCTTAACTTGATCCCACCTTTCCATTGGCCATGCAAATTTTCCATTGGCCTGACTGTAAGCACGAAAGCAGATGGGGCATCCAGCTTGGAAGCCGGTCCATGGCAGATTGATACGAGCAGACTAGTTGTAGTTGGAACAAGGACCGACCAGTCGTGGCGTTGCACCACTCACTGTTCCACGCATGCAGAACCGAGGAGCGAAGAGCAGGACGCTGCGACCACACCGACTAAACAAGTACCACTTGCTCGTGGCACAGATATACCACTTCTTTCCCAATTGCATCCACAAACTCATTTTCATTACACCCACTATAGCAGCGACCCAAGCAACTACAACATATGAAACCTGCGAGGCCGCCCACAACTTCCAACAGGCAGAGAAAACAATAGGGTTAAATTGAATAATGTCTTTCAAACAATGATGTCTGACAATGTGAAGTTGGTGGGCGATGGTAACTTTTCAATGTGAACTTGATACACGGTCCTAGAAAAACTTGAGTAGCAATAAATGTCGTATTGTGATGAGATATGCTCAATTCTCCTTATATATAAGGTAACGGACTAATACTTAAGGGAATCGTTCGGGAATCTATATAATGTAAATGTATAGATCGCTTAGGTTTGAGTAGGCACGAGCATCAGTAATGGGAAAAGGCTATCATTACGCATCAATCAAACGCAATCAGATGCAATCAAACGCATCCAATTATGAAATAGGGGGAGCACGTTCATTCTTTTCGTGGCATCAGTGAAAAAGGGGAGCGTGGTCATTTTTTGCATTGTAGCAATGAAAAAGGACAAGGATGTTCATTCTTTGCACGCTACCAGTGAAAATGATGGAGCGGCTGGCAGCGTGTTGGT
>JAHWFP010098976.1:7052-33293 GCA_023313725.1 Lithobius niger | reverse complement strand
GTTTGTCAACAGAACAAATCATTGAAAGAAGATACGTGCAACACTACAGAGTTAACGTGTGGATACAAGAAATCTCACGAAATGATCGGGAGTGGACAAAACAGATGTTGATTTACAGCTCCACTTTGTTCTACGTATGTAAACAAACGAGAGGTCAACGAGAGAGTTTGACACTAACACTGTCAATGTATTTGTTTTCCCCGTTTATCTAGGATTTGCACACGTTTCAAGGTAACACGTGTAAATTATTGTAAACTATTTTCAACTCGCCATGCTTTTGTTATCGAAAGTAATAGAACACTGCCGAAATCACGAGACGGCTACGGCCGATTTAACAGTTGCCGTACGCAGTCCAACAGTTTTTCGTGTTAGGTAGTATGCTTATTTTAGACATGTGGAGCTCGTCTTATTCTTCATTTGTCTTATTTTACTTTACTTATTTAAAGTAAAATTTAAATTTTACTTATTTAATAAAAAAAAATAAAGGGATTTAATTTAATATTTCACTTTTATTTTGTTTGTTTGGATTTTGGGCAGCTGAATTTGGATGGCTTGCCTGCGTAACTTGTTGTAGCCTGGCAACCATAGGGGAGGATGAATGATGCTTTAAGCGAGAGCGACGTTTATATTTTCAGTAACGAACCTTGTTTTTAAGTGTATATCGTTTTTAAAAGTACTTCTATTGGAACAAAAATTTTCTCACTTCACTATGTTATGAGAGGAACCACAAATTATCTTTCTTTACTGCTAAAATTATTTTATGTGTTGACGTAGCCATAACAACGTCTCAAAACGATCATTCCAACTGAATTCATTGCTAATGCACGGACTACCTCGATCCAATCGTGTACGTAGCGCTGCCAAACCATGGAAGAATCCTTGGTAACGGGTAATGAATGGCCAAGAGTGCACCTTGCATGCACCTAAAACAAGCAAGCGAGATCACGACTTAAACAATCGATGATAACACCAAGTCATTCTCTTAGTGGTCATTCTCTATAGTAGCAAAGCAATGAGCAAGCAAATGTGTGTCAACAGCATCTCGCCATTAATAAAACCAATGTATGCATAAACCCAGTGTATGAATCCAATTCGGCCAACTTTAAACGAATTGTAAGCTAAGTAATTAATTTATGATAAATTTATTAAATAAATAAATAAATAAATAAACAAAATGAATAAATAAATAAATAAATAAATAAATAAACAAAATGAATAAATAAATAAATAAGTCATAGAACAGTCTTGAAAATGTGATATAAAAACGCATTCCCTGATTGAGCAGAAAGCCCACAACAGTCGTATACATGAAGAACAATTTAATTTTCGGCAATATTATCTTTTCTTGTTCACCTAAAAACTGACAACATCACTTTACAAGCCCCCGAAGATACAAAAACAAGGCGAAACAGAAATGTAATTGTAAATTAAAAGAATAAACAATACTAAAACAGCTGGAACAACTTCAAGTTTCTTGTTGTCTTGGTTTCATGTTTTCAAACTATGTTTACCTGCAGATTCTGATAAATGTTAAACCAGTCATTTATACCACATTCATCACTCTTTCTTTATTCACTGTAATATCATAAGCTTCAAGTCCCAATCGTAATTTCTCAATGTTCTCATTGTACAAGATTTGAGACCTACTAGACTCCAGATAATGGTCTGATCCAAGTTCATGGTAGGTGACAACATATTTTTTATTTTCTTTGGAGATTGTATTGGCATGATCGGTTTTCTTCAGCCAAAGGATCTCCTACATGTCCCTATATAAATGAAGGGGCACTTGTGGCATCTTGGGCATATACCACTGAAGTACAAGTATCTTGGACTGGGTTGGAAATCGATTCACCCATATTAAGACAAATGGGTACCAAAACATCAGTATTGTCGAATTCATTGTGGCGAAAATGGTTTGGATACTACCTTAATACCAAATTTAGTGACGATCCTTTGGATTGGCCAAAAAATATTGCGAAGATACGGTACCCAAGTCGAATCAAGGGAGGGTGTCGTTGCTCAGGAGGTGGGTGGGGGGGAGGAAGAGGGGGGAGGAAGAGGGGAATGACATTGCCTTGACCATCGAACTTAAGTCGGGTGAGTTGCCTATTGATAACTTTAAGCACCAAGGTGTGGGGGGAAAACCCATTTTAATACGTATTTATGTTGAGTCTTTATGATTTCAACAGTCCTAAAGGTGGGAGTGGAACCTGTCAGGATCCCAATGAACACTCTGTTAGGGTGGGTCGAGAAAAAGTGAATAGATCGAAAAGTTTCACTAGGCTTTAAATAATGCGATGTTTCGGTCTTGTGGAGGAACCTGTCCTTATAAACCATAACATCCAGGAAAGGAAGCGAGCCATCCTTGCTGTCCTCTTCAAAATTCCCAATGACTCATGAAAGCTGTTGAGGTCATCCAGGATAACCTTGATGTCTGAGTTTCTACGGAGCTACACAAAATTGTCATCCAAATATCTTGACCAAAGATGGATTCGTGGATCATGCGAGTTATTAATTCTTCTGCCCAAGAAGTCCAGCATCAAATCACACAAGAAGGTGGAAATGGATGACCCCGCAAGAACACCTTGGTATTAAGATGGAATCCAAACCATTTTCGACCATTACCTCGACGATTCGTCCTCCTTACCCACTGGTTGAGAACTTTCAAGTTGGTAACTGTGCACATTGCCACAAAGAATTCGACAATACTGAACTTTTGGTATCCAATTGTCTTAATATGGGTGAATCGATTTGCAACCTAACCCAAGATACTTGTACTACAGTGGTATATGCCCTTAAATGCCAAAAAAGCCCCATCATTTATACAGGTGTCCCAAAAGTCCCAGTCCCCCCTCACAACTTTTGAAGGGGTTGATATAAGACAGTGAACCCTTGGCAATGTAGGTTTGGTTTGTGTACAACCGTCATTTCGCCTGCCCCCCCCCCCTCCCCCGCTGGACTCAGAAACGTCCAATGGAATGGGGGTAAAGGAATACCTTATTTGATGATAGGTCTTCATTAGGCTTCAAAATGCTGCGCTCAATTTAATTGTATTACACCCACAACGCAGTTTGCAGTTTGAAACCCAAAGTCTGGGTCGCGGTCCCCCCCCCCCCTCGGGTGACCTTGATTCGCTACTGGAGAAACGAAACATAAAACTCGGACGGTGAACATTTTCCATTAGTTAAACATTGTGTTCATTAAATGTTCAAAGGATTGAAAGGAATTACTAATGTTAAGGTACACGCTCATGGACCTCACTTCCTATAGAAAGCTGGGGGGGGGTCACTGAGGCCCACACTCTAGATTTCGTACTGCAGAATACGTTGTGGATGTAATCCAACCAAATTGAACGAAGCATTTTGCTGCCACCGACGTCCCTTTACGATGTCTTTAGCCTGAGTAACACATAGGAATACAGAGGAAAATCGTAATGTTTGACCGGCCGCCATTTTGGATGGGCTCATCGTATCGAAGCTCTCATTGAGGCATTTTACTCGCCTAATGAAGACCTTTCACATAAGGTATTCCTTTACCGCCCATTCCATTGGAAATGTCTGAGTTGGGGCCCCTGGGCGCCCCTCCACCAGGGGGGCAGGCGAAATGCCGGTTATACACAAAGGTAGATCCTTTAACCAAACCTACATTGCCAGGGTTCCACTGTCTTCATTCAACCCCTTCAAAAGTTGTGAGGGGGGACTGGGACTTTTGGGACACCCTGTATAGCGATATGTAGAAAGAAAATAAAAACGTATGCTGTTACCAAGCACGTTCTTGGATCAGACCATTACCTGGACTTGAGCAGGTCTCAAACCCTCTACCATGAGAACATTGAGAAATTACGATTGGGACTTACATCTTACACTATTACAGTGAGTAAAGAAAGAGTGGTGGTGAAAAACTTTCCGACTGTACGAATGACTGGTTTAACATTTATCAGAATCAGCAGGTAAACACCATTTGAAAACATTTGACGTCATTCCGAGATGGTGGCACGTTGTTGGGCAACTTGGGGTTGTTCCAGCTGTTTCAGTGTTTTTTTACTCTTTTAATTGTAAGTTTACATTTATTTTTCGTCTTGTTTCTCTATCTTTTGGGTTTGTAAAGTAATGTCATCAGTTGTAGGTGAATAAGACAAGAAAATATTTCCGAAAATTAAATTGTGCTTCATGGGTATGATTGTTGTGGGCCTTCAGTTCAATTAAGAAACGCATGTTTATGACTTTACGACTTTGCCTTCAAATTAATTTTTTACATTTTGAAAATTTGATTTTCGATCAATCTGTGATTTATGGTCGGGAGAAAACCTGATCCGATGTGAGAAGAGGCCAATTCTACTGAATAAGTAGTCTACTCTAAAATTGGTGATTTAACTCAAAGGTTTTACTACCTCTATCATAAATGCCTCTTCTAAACATAACAACTGCCAGTACACTAGTTCTAGTCCAGTCATGATCGTCCAGCATACAAACTGGAATTCACTGGCAGAGGATTTTTGAAGCCATGAAACGTTTTCTGCTCCAGGACATTCTTCCCCTCCGATTTGCTTAATCTAAAAATACTGACTTACTTCTTTCTGCATAAAGAAAAGTCTGCATATATTGAAAAAGGTCATTAGCGAAGTTAATTTTCTTTCCGGTTAACAAGCTGTTAAATAATAATAACTATTTTTATTTTTTTGTTATACCCTGGCCTGGAGACTGGCAAGGGATAATCGTCTAACTGGAAAATCGTATAATTGGAAGAACGTATACAGTATAACCGAAAATCGTATAACACGAAAGTCGTATACTGGAATATCTTCTAACGTCCCTGGCTCGCTGGCATTACCGCGCTCGTCACAATTGTATATATATATACATATATATACAGGGTGTTCGGAAATTGGTGTCAAATATTTTGAGGGTTCGCTGTGTGATCAAAGATAAGAAGAAAAAGTCCTATAAACATGGGTCCGGAAATGCACCAGTCTTTAGTTACAGCCCCCCCCCCCCCCAAGTTTGGGGTAAACAGTTCTTAAATACCTCGTAATGATTCACCGTTTCCATTCCAAACTCAGGATATGTGCCATATCATACCTGGTATTTCAGTACTTCATAATACAGTATTGGGTCGCGCAACTTATCAGAGGGAGAGGTAATTTTCTTATGGGGAGGGGGGGGGATCAAACGTGGGGGAAGAGAGGAGTAACTGCTTTGGTCTTGTACTTTAATGAAACAAATTGTAGAAAAAACACATCGTGTGATTGAAAACAATCGAAAGTAGTACTGTACTTTCTTTCATTACGTGTAAAGACCAAGTAGGTTACATCGTTTTCCAAGTTTGTGCCCCCCCCTCCAAAAAAAAACCAACTACTGTACGTACATCTCTGTGGAGAGCACCAAACATTATCAATCGGGTATCCTCGCCATTAGAAGTGAGGGATTTAATGTGTTTGTTTTCTACTCTTCAAGCAAAGAAGCTTAAAACGTAAAAGTGGGGGAATCCTTAGAATTCGGATGATCACTTGTTTCATTGGCCGAAGCGGCGAGAACAACATTACTGTACTCAACCCACACATTTGAATTTGGTTGCTTATTTGTTTGTTTTTTTTTTGCTTTTGTCTAACGCTCCAGCTTCCACAAAAATCATCGCATAAACTTGGTTTTGATTTGGAGGTAAATCTCCACCTCTGATTCTTTGTAGTTTTAAGTGTTAAAGACAAAAATCCTTGAAAACCCAACTTCTAAAAAACAATAACTTAGAAGTCTTAAAAGTTACATTACAGCGGGCAAGCTCTGCCATTCATTAGTTGCTATCCCCCTGTTACGATCTCCCTTCCAGAATGTAATAACATTTATTGACAAAAACAACAACGTTTGTGATGCGAAAAAGTACTGTAATCACAAATTCAAATTGAACATTCGCATATCTGTACAAGGTGGCCTTGAACACCATTTGGAGAGTCCACATTTCGGGGTTGACAGACGACTTCTTGTTAATACAGGGGTTTGTTAAATCACTTGATGACTTAAATCTAAAGGTGACATTGTGATCCTTTGTTCACGTTTACTGTTCGGTAGTTCTCTTCCCTAAGTATGGAGTATCCAGACATCGAACTGGCAGACATGCACTACATGTATGGTCTTGCAGATGGAAATGCATTGGAAGCACGACGTCTCTACGCTCAAAGGTATCTAGACAGGAATTTGCCATGTGCTAGAACGTTCAGTCGTATCCACCAGCGCTTACGGGAAACAGGCTCATTTGGGAGACGGACATCGGATGCTGGAAGACCCAGAACTGTGCGAACTGTTGGCTTGGAAGACAGAGTTCTCCAGCACATAGCAGAAAATCCATCGGATAGCACACGACGCATTGCACGCAGAGAGGGTGTCAGTAATTCGACGATTTGGGACATTTTGCATCATAACCTGCTATACCCCTACCATTTGCAACGTGTCCAAGGTCTTGGCGAGGCCGACCTTCCACCACGACGAGCGTTCTGTGTGCGACTGAATCATGAATGTGGAGCAGACGCTCATTTCCTGCCGTCTATCTTGTTTACAGATGAGGCTGGCTTCACACGTGATGGCATATTCAACTATCACAACAACCATCTTTGGGACCATGCAAATCCGCACGAGGTACAACAATCTAGACATCAACAACAATTTAGTCTAAACGTTTGGGCTGGAATTGTTGGTGATCATTTGGTAGGGCCTTTTTTTCTACCTCGACGCCTAAATGGAGAAACCTACCTCCATTTCCTCCAGTATGACTTGCCCCAACTACTGGAAGACGTTCCCCTGGCAGTCAGGACACGAATGTGGCTTATGCACGATGGTGCACCTGCTCACTTCAGCCTTTTGGCCCGACATTACCTTGATGGAAGCTTTCCTGACAGATGGATTGGACGTGCAGGCCCAATAGCATGGCCTGCTAGATCTCCGGACTTAAACCCGTTAGACTTTTATCTTTGGGGACACTTAAAGTCACTTGTGTACAGTACACGAATTCCCAATGCTGATGTACTTCGCCAAAGGGGTGGATGGATGCAACCAGATTCGCACAACCCCTGGAATCGTTGAACGGGTTCGTCGGTCCATGGCGCAGCGGCTTCGGAACTGCATCGAGGCAGAGGGGGTCATTTTGAGCACCTACTATGATAAAACGCTTACGTTTAGTTTGTTTTCCGTCGTATTTATCTTTTTGAGTTGCTTGTCACAGAATGTTCTGGAGAGGAGGTCTTTTGCGGATGCGTATTGCAGTTAATTGCAGCAGAGCCGCAAATGCAATGATACTCAGTAAAACTTTGAGTAGCCATCTTCTTTTTACTTAATGATGTTTCATTTCTCGATTGTTTTCAATCACACAGTAATGTGATACGATGTGTTTTTTCTGGTATGTACAATTTGTTTCATTAAAGTACAAGACCAAAGCAGTTACTCCTCTCTTCCCCCACGTTTGATCCCCCCCCCCCCCCATAAGAAAATTACCTCTCCCTCTGATAAGTTGTGCGACCCAATACTGTATTATGAAGTACTGAAATACCAGGTATGCACATATCGCACATATCCTGAGTTTGGAATGGAAACGGTGAATCATTACGAGGTATTTAAGAACTGTTTACCCCAAACCTGGGGGGGGGGGGCTGTAACTAAGGACTGGTGCATTTCCAGACCCATGTTTATAGGACTTTTTCTTCTTATCTTTGATCACACAGCGGACCCTCAAAATATTTGACCCCAATTTCCGAACACCCTGTATACAGGGTGATTCATAAAGTACTGAAAAATAGGCCTATAAGACGTTATTTGCAATATAGGACGGCAAGCCAAATTGGCAACGAATATTTTAGCTTTAACACGGAAGAGTGACGTGAAATCATTGTATAATTAGAAAACAAACACGAGCTCGTTTGATGTTTAAAGTAAGGTTTAACTGATCCGAAGTCAAAACAGCAAAGTAACACAAATAAACTTTCCTGTAAGGTTTCACATACCGCAGTGTTCCTGTACTGTTTAGCCCACGTGAAACCTTACTGTTGTATTCACATGTTTCTACAGTTTTTACTTTAGAACACGATAAGTCTGATTGGTTCATTCTATTTAGCCAAAGGACATCGCTTAAAAATCTTAAAAACCATACTTTTAGTGTGCTTAGTACAGACCGACAGATTAACTAATTAAAGGTTCGTGCGACTCCTTGAGATCCTAGAAATATCGTTGAAAATAAAAATGAAATACCGGTCCTGAAGTCTTCAATATGAAATCTTAAAAACTGGTGTATGTATCAATAGGATGAACGGAAAGGAGACGACCGGACTAGAACGATGATGAAAAATTTAGCCCCGAAGTTAGGAGAGTGTGTAGCCTATATTATACACTATATTGTTCGAACAACAATTTTGAAAGCTGGGATATGGTTTTTGATTTTAATTACGTGTCTCGTGATTGAATACAGCAGTAAGGTTTCACGTGGACTAAACAGTACACGAACACTGCAGTACGTGAAACCTTACAGGAAAATTTATATGTGTTTCTTTGCTGTTTTGACTTCGGATCAGTTAACCTTACTTTAAACATCAAACGAGCTCGTTTTTGTTTTCTAATTCGTGATACTTTGACATACCAAGCTGGTTGTCTGCACTCGTTGCATAAGGCACTGAATTTTGCTCGCTTCGCTCGCTCATTCAGTAAAAGTCTTTCTTCTGGAAGTTGATTTGTCCGAAGCTATCTATCAGCAGCTTTGTCCGTGTTCGTAATATAGGACGGCAAGACAAATGGGCAACGAACACTTCACATTTAACACGGGAGGACGAGTGTCGCGCCAAATTAGGCAACAATCATCACAACAAACATCACATCAATTCAATTGTCTAGGTTGTAAACCATTGTAGCGCGGCGCCATAGCGTCAGTGTCTTATATCTTGATAAAATAGAGTAACAGCCAGTTTCATGCACACAAAAAAAACCATACTACGTTTCGGGAGGACATCCTCCCGTCTTCAGGTAAAAATAAAACGCTAAAACATTTTAAAAATTCATGGCAGTATCTGCTGAGTCACCAAGTCTATAAAAACAAACCATTCAGTCATGGTCAAGACCAAAACATTAAAATTATTAAAAATATTAAAAATATAAAACATACCAAATGATACCAAATAATACACCTTGTTATTAGATGGGTGCCCGGAAGTAGAGTGGTAACAGGAGGCAGTGATGTCAGGTGGTTTAGAATACTTTGGACAGGTCCAAATTAAATAGGATGGTTAGTCAGACGGCTTTTACTTGAACTTGTTGAATTTGTTAAGTTGTAGGTTGTTGATGACTGGAAAATATTCTTTTAGAGATTTTCTTTCTGTAATTAAATGATTGTAAACAGGAGGTACATGAGTAAGGATAATAAGTGATTCAAGTTTTATTCTTGCCCTGGTGTTTTTTTCGGTGAAAAGTATATCGGTCCTGTCCAGGGCTGGTGCATGCCCTGTTGAGAGCTTTTTGGGGGAGATTCCTGTTTTAAAACAGTGTAGACCAAGTGAACTGGATTCAGTATGTAATTTAAAATTAGATTTGTGGGAATTGAGACGCTCCTGTAGCCTTTGCAGGCTCTGGCCAATATAACTGGCCCCACATGTGCTTTCACCACATGGTATAC
This sequence comes from Lithobius niger, assembly GCA_023313725.1. Classification (NCBI taxonomy): domain Eukaryota; kingdom Metazoa; phylum Arthropoda; class Chilopoda; order Lithobiomorpha; family Lithobiidae; genus Lithobius; species Lithobius niger. The sequence goes on along the minus strand of JAHWFP010098976.1, from coordinate 23,654 downwards.
GATACACCGTATTTTTTATTTTGCCTTGATATATTTTATGACTGTTTTCCGTCATTTGCTTTATATTTCCGTGTATACTTGACACAAGCCTGATATTTTGCTGTATCAGCAATTTTTTCAGTTTTTCGGTGATTCCTTGGAAGTATGGGAGTGTCAGGAACAAGGAGGGGGAGGGGGAGGATTCCTTTTGGGGCCTATACAGCTCTCAAAATGAGCCTTTTGGTATAGGCTATCGGATACCCATTTTCAACATATTTGAGCAGTATGTAATCGAGTTCGGAATTGAGATATAATGGGTTGGTTGTGTGTGATGCTACTCTTTTTACTTCATTAATAACGACATTGCTTTTATAGTGTTGGCCAACATAAGAATGAAAATTAAGTGTGCGGGTTGTGTGCATAGGCTTACGAAAGTGCATAAATTCTACAGTATTGTTGTTTATTATTACGTTAGTATCTACTAAAGAATAATAAACAACAATACTGTAGAATTTATGCACTTTCGTAAGCTTATGCAGACAACCCGCACACTTAATTTTCATTCTTATGTTGACCAACACTATAAAAGCAATGTCGTTATTAGAGTCCGGCCACTGAAAGAATGACTCGGCGTTCGTCGAATATCGCGCTTTTTTGCCAGTGGAAAAGGTGCACCTTGCCAACAGCGAGTTCAATCGAGCCCAGACATGGCGTCGAATTAGGCTTCGTTAGAATCGTTAGCGAAGCGCGGTAAAACTTAACACAGTCAAGCTCGGGAGATGTTTTATACGTCGTCTAGTATTTCGAATCTAGGGTGAGTGAATTTGGAGAGTATAGAACTACCCACACATTCCAGAAAGTGTGCAGTGGCTGCTACTGAAGTGTCGTGACGGTTTGTTACACGTCTCACGCAAGGCGTAAGCCTAATGCTTTTCCGGGCAAGTGATGTACAGACGCCGGGAAAACCAAACGGCCGCGTCTATCACCCATTTCGCAGCTCAATTTTGTTTAACACGTCAATAATAATACGTATTATTGTAGACGTGCGTACAAATAAACAACTACAAAATATTGTTAAGAAAGTGTCGGCAGAGGCAAAGGAATGCTTGGGGTTTGCTGAAAAACGGATAGCCGTCTTGTTAGAAGTCTTGGTAAATAAAAATAAAAATCCATTGTGCTGCTCTTATTTGTGTTGTTTCCCTACTGCTGATTACAATGTACTGTATTACAAGCTAAATTGACAAATCGGCATGAGGATTAGGATTAGTAGGGGGGGGGGGAAGGCCCAACCTAGTTTTCCATTTTTTATGGTAGTAATCGGCGCTATACACAAAGTAAGGGACGGTGATAAGGAAAACGATAAACCGATTCCTTGTTTCGTGCTACGATTCAAAATGTTTGTCAACAGAACAAATCATTAAAAGAAGAGTCGTTCAACACTACACAGTTACGTCTGGATATAAGAAATCTCACGAAATGATCGGGAGTGGACAAAACAGATGTTGATTTGCAGCTCCACTTTGTTCTACGTATATAAACAAACGAGAGGTCAACGAGCGAGTTTGACAACCACTGTCAATGTATTTGTTTTTCCCGTTTATCCAGGATTTACACACGTTTCAAAGTAACACGTGTAAATTTATTGTAAACTATTTTCGCCTCGCCAGGCTTTTGTTATCGAAAGTAATAGAACACTGCCGAAATCACGAGACGGCTACGATTTACTGTAACAGTTGCCGTACATTCCAGCAGTCTTTCGTGTTAGGTAGTATGCTTATTTTAGACACGTGGAGCTCGTCGTATTCTTCATTTGTCTTATTTTATTTTACCTTTATTTAATAAAAAAAATTAAAGAGATTTAATTTAATATTTCACTCGAGATTTCACTATTATTTTGTTTGTTTGGATTTTGGGGAGCTGAATTTGGATGGCTTGCCTGCGTTACTTGTTGTTGCCTGGCAACCATTAGGGGAGGATGAATGATGCTTTAAGCGCGAGCGACGTTTATATTTTCAGTAACGTACCTTGTTTTAAATCGTTTTTAAAAGTACTTCTAGTGGAACAAACATTTTCTTACTTCACTATGTTATGAGAGGAACCACAAATTATCTTTCTTTACTGCTAAAATTATTTTATGTGTTGACGTAGCCATAACAACGTCTCAAAACGATCATTCCAATTGAATTCATTGCTAATGCACGGACGACCTCGAACCGATCGTGTACGTAGCGCTGCCAAACCATGGAAGCATCCTTGGTAACGGGTAATGAATGGCCAAGAGTGCACCTTGCATGCACCTAAACAAGCAAGCGAGGTCACGACTTAAACAATCGATGATAACAGCAAGTCATTCTCTTAGTGGCCCTATTATAATGAAGTAATAATAAACAACATTATTGTAGAATATATGCACTTTCGTAAGCCTATGCAGACAACCCGCACACTTAATTTTCATTCTTATGTTGACCAACACTATAAAAGCAATATCGTTATTATGAAGTAAAAAGAGTAGCATCACACACAACCAACCCATTATATCTCAATTCCGAACTCGATTACATACTGCTCAAATATGTTGAAAATGGGTATCCGCTAGCCTATACCAAAAGGCTCATTTTGAGAGCTCTTGGCCCAAAAAGGGATCCTCCCCCCTCCCCCTCCTTGTTCCTGACACTCCCATACTTCCAAAGAATCACCGAAAAACTGAAAAAATTGCTGATATAGCAAAATATCAGGCTTGTGTCAAGTATAGACACAGAAATGTAAGGCAAATGACGGAAAACAGTCATAAAATAGATCAAGGCAAAATAAAAAATACGGTTTATCGTATACCATGTGGTGAAAGCACATGTGGGGCCAGTTATATTGGCCAGAGCCTGCAAAGGCTACAGGAGCGTCTCAATTCCTACAAATCTAATTTTAAATTACATACTGAATCCAGTTCACTTGTTCAACACTGTTTTAAAACAGGGATCTCCCCCACAAAGCTCTCAACAGGGCATGCACCTGCCCTGGACAGGACCGAAATACTTTTCACCGAAAAAAACACCAGGGCAAGAATAAACCTTGAATCACTTATTATCCTTACTCATGTACCTCTTGTTTACAATCATTTAATTCCAGAAAGCAAATCTCTAAAAGAATATTTTCCAGTCATCAACAACCTACAACTTAACAAATTCAACAAGTTCAAGAAAAAGCCGTCTGACTAACCATCCTATTTAATTTGGACCTGTCCAAAGTATTCTAAACCACCTGACATCACTGCCTCCTGTTACCACTCTACTTCCGGGCGCCCATCTAATAACAAGGTGTATCATTTGGTATCATTTGGTATGTTTTATATTTTTAATATTTTTAGTAATTTTAATGTTTTGGTCTTGACCATGCCTGAATGGTTTGTTTTTATAGACTTGGTGACTCGGCAGATACTGCCATGAATTTTTTTAATGTTTTAGCGTTTTATTTTTACCTGAAGACGGGAGGATGTCCTCCCGAAACGTAGTGTGGTTTTATTTGTGCACGAAACTGGCTGTTACTCTATTTTATCTGCAAAAAAAGCCGAAACTTCTCAATCTTATATCTTGAAGCATAGTTGGGCACATTTCAGGTACTTGGGGAAAAATAATAATGCGGCACAAAAGCTTAATTGTGTTGAAATCAAGAGCAATGACCTATGATTAACTTGGCGAAAGTTTTGGTGTGATGATATCACTCATTTGAAGGGCCTAACCATTCGGAACTTGGCGGCCCCATTTACCAGTTTTGGTTTTTGATATGATAAATCTATTCGTAATAAGGATAATGCTACCTCTTCACGCGCGGGTAAATTGTTGCTCACCAGCATTGTTAGCATTTGCTTACGCTTTCCGTCTGGCGTTTGCTGATTGGCACTGTTGCACAAAAACCAAAACTGGCAAAATGGGCCGCCAAGTTTTGATTAGTTCGGCCCTTCAAAAGAGTGATATCAACACACCAAATCATTCGCTAAGTTAATCGCACCGCTGAATAGTTCGAAGGTTAAATGAAAACTAGAATATTTCTCCTCTGGTTAGCAATGTCCAAGTTTTCATTTAATGTCCAAAGTAGTATTTAATGTCCAAAGTAGTATTTAATGTCCAAAGTAGTCCTAATATTCGGTGCGATTAAGTTGGCGAATGTTTTGGTGTGTTGATATCACTCCTTTGAAGGGCCGGACCATTCGGAACTTGGCGGCCACTTTTACCAGTTTTGGTTTTTGATATGATATCAGTCCTTTTTTTTAAATTGTGTATTAGACTCAACTCCACTACCGTGCAGATGTGTAATAAAGTGGCACGTCAACAAGAAATTGGTTTTCCACAATTTGATACTACCTTTTGCTTATAGGCCGAACCATTCTCAACTTCGTCACCTGTTTATAGGTTTTTGGTTTGGTTTTAATTTTGTTGTAATTTGTTTTATTTCTTTAGTTTTGGTGTGTTGATATCACTCCTTTGAAGGGCCGAACCACTCTCAACTAGGTGGCCTCCACCAGATTTTGGCTTTGTTTATTTTGTTTTGCTTTTAGAATTGGTTTATGTTTCGTGAATACAATTTCTTCGGCAACGTTGTTTAGATTTATCGTGTACATTAGTGTGTGTGATTATGGGGAGGGATTACAAGGCCCCGAAATTGGGACCTTTTTAGAAATTTTGACTGCTGAAAGAGTCACTTTTGACGTCCAAAAATGAATTTTCGCCAAGTTTAGTCAGTACTTTTTTGTGTGACTCCCCCTCTTGAAGGGATCTACAAAATGTATGATCATTGGATCAAAAAAATTCATGAACCCAGTTTTCCCTGCCCCCCCCCCCCCCCACGGCGACATATAATTACGGGTCCCTTAGACGATTATCCATTACAATACGATATAGATGGCTTTCAAAGTTTTTTATTCATGCAGATATTTGATAATTATCCCATTAGACAATTTTCAAGTTAGACTTCCCCGCCTAAACCTTCAAGACTTTGTTCGGTTTTAATGTAGTATAGATTATATAAAGAAAAACTAATATCCCGTTTGACCAAGGAGACATAAGTTACCTGCAATTAAGTTGTAGCAGTAACTTGTATCTGACGCAATTTAGTTTGCAGGTTTCATGCTCCTCTTCACTGACACAAATGTAACGCTTTTCGTCAAGGACAAGTTCCTAGTTTAAGAGAAAATACCCGTAAATACCAAAAAAAAATTACGGCAACTGTAAAACGAGTTGTATAACTACCCATAGTGCACATAACAAGAGCTTTTACGCTTGCTGAAAGAGTGAGAATATCTGGAAGATTGTCAAAGTCTGAAATATTTTCACCATCTTATTTTTAGCGAATCTACTCCTGTAATATTATGATAAAAGTATTTTGTTATGACATCATTACCATGAAGAGTCTCCGTTCTTGTAAACCGATGTGGCAGCACTATGCAGGTAAAAAAAAGCTGCACTACACCTGCATCAATTTTCTTTTCAACCCATAAATATTTGCTCGTGTTCCATGATTTTAAACATTTCGGTTTTAACAAGTTGTAAATTTACTTTTACAGAATTTAATTCATCCCGTGCAACCCGGAATTACTAAGCCTGGAAAAAGGCATTGGAAATAAAACAACTGAGACTGGAAAAAGCTGGAAAGGCATGACATTTGGTTACATTAGGACGTACGAACCTTAATATACGTATGTAAACTTCTTTCAGACGAGCTCTCATCCAAACAAGTATGTATATAACTTTACAACTGTCTGAGCAATTAAGAATGTTCTGTTAACTGTACATTTCTTAGTAGATTCATTCTTAATAACTGTTAAAGCTTACATACTATTATGTAAAGGCAAACCAAGCAGTGCTACCAATTTATCAATTTATCAATTTTCGTCTTCAGGTTAGCAATAAAATTAAAGCATGGCAAAAGCGACTAAGTCAACCTATATTAAAAGCATAAAACAGACATTTAAAACGGATAAAAACCACCAATTTCTCCCCTCAAAAGAAGCAGAATGGCAGCCGAAAAGCAACGACTCACCTGCTCCGTTGGATGCCACGTCACAAGGCAAGGTGTATTCAAATCGGGGTCACGTGTTTCCAAGTTGTGATGCATTCGTTACGTTGGTTTTACACTATGCCTGTCAAAAGAGTCGAGTTTAAGTGATTTAATTACATCCTTAAACCCATTCTAAAAGAACTCGCTGAGGGACACCATACTATACCCCAATGCACTCAAAATTGTTCACGACCTGGAAGGATATCAAGTGCCTCCAGGTTTGAATTTGTTTCCTTTGATGTCGAAAAAATGTTTCCATCATTGGACCAAGAGTATATCCTTACGGAAATCTCTCGAAAATTAACAAACGAACCCTCCCCCCCCCCCCCTCGCGCCTCAAGCTTGGGTGGGATAATGATACTTTCATCAGTGCAGTAAAAGTCATTTTTGAAACCACCTTCTTTGAGTATGGAGGCAAATTTTACCAACAAATCAATGGTGTACCGATGGGAAGCCCACTTTCAACTTTCTTTTGTGACATAGTCCTGAATGCAGTCGACAATAAATTGGTTGAAAAATTTCCACAAATTAAATAGTACAAGCGTTACATCGACGACAGTTTAGCACTTCTACCAACACAACTTAAGTTATTAATCCTTGAGTTTCTCAACAGCATCACTAAATCACTCACTTACACTATGGAGTCCTCTAAAAACAATGCCATCCCATTTTTAGATGTAAACGTCATTATTAACGATAATAGCCTAATCGAATTCACGCACTTCAGAAAAAGTACGCAGTCGACTCGCACCCTGCATTACAACTCCTATGTTGATGCCCATTACAAAAGTAATGTAGTAATAAATGAAGTTAAACGTGTTGTCTCACACACCAGTAATGCTGACTTATTACAGCATGAATTTCATTACATCTTGCAAAAGTATGTTGAGAATGAATTAATTTCAAAAGCGTTGACCCCCAAAACGGCCCCCTCCCCCCCCCACTACGAATTTCATTGCTCTGCCTTACTTCAAAGGCATCTCTGAAGTCCTTAAGAAGAAACTTAACATCAATAACATCCGACTTGTTTCAAACAGCCACCAAAATATTAAGCAGCTGATCACGCACCATGAAAATAAAAACAATAACAAATCAGACGACATGCTTTCCACACGCAATACTGTTTATCGAATACCCTGTACAGAGCCAACCTGTACTGCTACATATCTAGGACAATCCCTTCAAAAACTTAAGAAACGTATGGCATCCTATAAATCGAACTTCAAATTAAAAGTCGAATCAAATTATTTAGTGCAACAGTGCCTCTCAACAGGAAAGTCGCCAGACAAATACGCAACAGGCCACATCCCTGACTTGGACAAGGTCCAAATATTGTTTCGAGAAAAGCACACCAGGGCAAGAATAAATCTAGAAACGCTGGTCATCCATACACATACACCACCTGTACATAACCACTTAATGCCAGATAATAAATTTCTAAAAGAATATTTTCCTGTAAATAAATCACTTAAACTCGACTCTTTTGCCAGGCATATTGTAAAACCAACATAACGAATGCATCACAACTTTGAAACACGTGACCCCGATTTGCATACATCTTGCCTTGCGACGTGGCATCCAACGGAGCAATTGGGTCGTTGCTTTTCGGCTGCCATTTCTGCCTCTTTTGAGGGGAGAAATTGGTGGTTTTTATCCGTTTTAAATGTCTGTTTTATGCTTTTAATATAGGTTGACTTAGTGGCTTTTGCCTTGCTTTAATTTTATTGCTAACCTGAAGACGAAAATTGATAATTTTCGAAACGTTGTTTGTATTTTTATGTAGCACTGCTTGGTTTGCCTTCACATAACCTGTTACCGTGCTTTTTACCCAAAGCTTACATACAGCTTTAAGTGATCTTAACATGCTGGCTGTGATAATATTACTGTATTCATTGTTCTAAACTAAGACAGACACATTACTGGCAAACCAGCAAAAAAAAAAGACACGACCAGTACAGACAGAGACCTTTATCGGATTTTCAGTCTCTTCAATAATTTCAAAAATAGGGTAGATTTTGGCCATTTGTAATATTGACTGAACTCTGGCTCCTCGTGGCTGCCCAGGACTTTCTCATACTTGCTCCCTTATTGTTTTACGGATGTTATTTCCTTAATGATGGCAAGTTTTCTGAACATCATAGTCACTGAGTACAGGTGTCACGGTATTGGGTTGTTTCAGAAGCATCATTAAGGAGAGCCTATTGGGCCGTAAGATTGTCCATGATATTGTGACTATTTTCCATCTTTGTTCTGGGTCGCGATCCAAGGTGGCCACATGTGGAATGACAGGTCGTAATTATTTTTTTTGGGTTGACCCACATTAAAAATAAACTAAATTGGTTTTAACCTAACATAGAATAGGTGCGAAAAGTACCACTCGTGGTATGATTAGTCTAGGCAAGTAGCACCTCCGCGTGCAGCAGCGATCCACGAGTGTAAAGTGGTGAAGCAGAAGGCTTCTTCACAAGCTGAGTACACTGGGGTAAAAATGACGTATTCTGCCTCCTGACTCGTCGTCGGTTCACGTGCTTGCCGGAACGTTGATCTCTTTTAGCATTGCTTTGGTAAATTACGATTCTGGCAATGGTGAATTCAGGATATGAAACCCACAGCTTCTCTCCCAAACGGCTTTCGACCAGGGATGGAATATGAAGCGATGATCACAACATAGACACGCCCTGGCATTTATCTTCTCAAGGCTGTTTATATCCCTTAGAAGATGTGTGCACTTCAGCCATCTATACAGTAGGATTACACGATGTTGCATGAAGATACCTCCAATCTCTGAAAAAGCCTTGCCATAACTTGACAGTATAAGGAACCAGATGCGTTCTCCGAGTTGGGAGAAAGTTTTAAATTTTTATTTTTATCACGGATTTTGGCCAAAGTTCAATTCTTTACGAACATTTGATCTAATCTTAGCCACTGTATCATGAACAGAAAACAGAACTGCACCTACCAAGAAAGCTACACGTCGTTTTACTTTTAAATGCTTCTCGTGTATATCAACAGCAGCCTAAATAGGTTTCCAAGTTTTCGCAAGCCAAATTTTTTAAAGCTTGGTTTATTAAACTCAGGAAAAGATTCAGTTGAAATACTTGTTTTTACCATCCACGTACAGATTGGTGCAGTTCGAGTTGAAAATGTTAAATATTAAGCACCGGATTTGCCCCAATGAGATTCGTGTGTGTTCGTCACTACTTATGTCTAGTAGTGAAATTTCGATGCAGAATCAGCAATAATGATTGAGCATGGTTGGGTTGCAGCACACTCTTCCTACGCAAATTAGCAGGTACCTTCGTGACTGTGAAACCCACTCACCCCTTTACTCCCATGCTGTGAGCCATATTTTAATTGCTGAAGACAACATTAAGAATTAGTTTGAAATGGCTTTCCTGGTGTGAAGTAGAAAACTACAGACAAAACAGCATCAGCTCTGAGGTTCCTGAGACCCTGCTTGGGGAACTTACAACACTTCCCCGAACACCCTAGTTGGTTTGGCCTTGCTTCACCTCTAAAATAGCCGCACTACACCAAATTTGGCTCCTACAGCCCTGTAAGGCTAGCTAAGCCTCCATGTCTCGCACAGTCAAGGTATCTGCTTTTTCCTTCAGGTAGAAGCCCAACAAACCGTAGTGGTGAATTGTGTCTTCGAACAAGTTAGTAACATGGTGGCAAAGTGCTTCTGATCGCTTGAAAGTAGAATGAAATCCTGCAGCTTTGTCCCTTGTGCTACATACAGCAATGGCTTTAGACTAGACTCTGTCTGCAGGAGTACTAAACCAAGGAAGGCTCCCCTCAAATAAGCAACTACGATCGCATGACATAGATCTGCAACACGGCACAAGAACGGCGTTTTGTCATTCTGCTCCTGGCGGACCTAATCTGCCCAGGATTTGGGGGAAAACTAGCAAATCGTTCAGCACTAACTCTTGTTCCAAAGTAGAATCTTCCATTAGGAATAGCGGATGTAGTCAAATATGTGAATATATGTGAAAATTTAAAAATAGTGTGAAAATTTGTGAAAATGTGAAAAAAAAAGAAGTAAGCCAGTTGCAAAATTAGTATTTAAATGCCAGTCAACCAACTTCACATGCTGTAAGGTTGATTTTATTTTATTTTTCAAAATGATTTAGCAAATCCAATAATCCAGAGTGCAAAGGATGCTCTGGTAATTGTAAATTAGTAGATTTGAAGCCCGTTCTGCAAAGCGAAAAAAAATAAACAATGCGTCCTGGCAAAATTCAATAAAAAAAAAAAGAATTTTTTCAGCTATAATTTGGTACAACTGGGTTAAACTAATAAAAAGACAATTGTGAAAATTTATAAATTTTTCCGTGAAAAAAAAATGAAAATAGTATACTTTGCTTTTGTCAAGAAAATGCGAAAGAATGTGACAGTGATGTCGATTTTTTTTCTAGATCAAATTTGTTTACTAGAAAACCTTGGGAAAGACTGCCATTTTTAATACTGTTGCCAATCACCTGTGCATCTTGTTGTGTATACTGTACCTTAATGAAATATTCTATGACGATCTGTTTGTATTGCACCACGTGTCTGTACATAAAGTAGTTTAGAGGTTGAAATGGCGACTTGACGTAGATCTAAAGTAAAACACTTGTATTAGTGGAATGTCAGGATGAGCTCACTTGATATTTTATGTGAGGAAAGCATGTAAATATTTTGCTAAATCTGGTGTAACACTGCAACATATGTAAAACCCTATAATTTAAACCTAAGTAATTATTAGAAAACAAAAACGAGCTCATTTGATGTTTAAGGTAAGGTTTAATTGATCCGAAGTCAAAACAGCAAAGTAACACAAATAAATTTTTCCTGTAAGGTTTCACATACCGCCGTGTTACTGTACTGTTTAGTCCACGTGAAACCTTACTGCTGTTGTCAAATGTTTTTGCAGTTTTCACTTTAGAACACGATATGCCTGATTGGTTCATTCTACTTGGCTAAAGGAAATCGCTGAAAAATCGTAAAAACCATACTTTTAGTGTGCTTAGCACAGACCTACAGATAAACTAATTCAGGGTTCGTGCAGCTCCTTGAAATCCTGGAAATATCGTTCAAAATAAAAATGAAATTCCAGTCCTGAAGTCTTCAATATGAAACCATAAAAACTGGTGTATGTATCAACAGGATAAACGGAAAGGAGACGGCCGGACTAGAAAACTTAGTCCCAAAAGTAGGCGAGTGTGTAACATATATTATACACTATATTATTTTTACAACAATTTTGTAAGTTGGGATACGGTTTTGCGTTTATTTACGTGTTTAATGGTTGAATACAGCAGTAAGGTTTCACGTAGACTAAACACAGTACAGGAACACTGCGGTATGTGAAACCTTACAGGAAAAGTTCATTTGTGTCACTTTGTTGTTTCGACTTCGGATCAATTAAACCTTACCTTAAACATCAAACGAGCTCGTTTTTGTTTTCTAATTCGTGATACTTTGACATACCAAGTTGGTTCTCTGCAGTCGTTGCAGAAGGCACTAAATGTGCGAGCGTTGGCTGGCTCATTCAGTGCAAGTGTTTCTTTTAGGAATTAGTTTGTCTGTTAGACAATTAGTAGCCATATCGATCGCTGTATTCGCAAGAGAAAAAAAATCGATTCTAACTATAATTATTTTAAATAGGTTTATTACTGTTCAATAAAATTAATCCTAATTCCCTAAAGTAAAAATTCAAACCTTGTAACTTCAAACTTCAAAAATTGCAATACAGAGCTTAAAAATAAAAACGTTTAAACTTTTAGGTTAAAATTGTGAGCAATTCTACGTAGATAAATTAGCAAGTCCGTATTGTGGAAGTCACAAGCAATTGTGAAGGTATGATCTACTCGATTTTTGTATGCCTTGTGTGGAACTACATTCATGACAACTTTAATTACTAAATTTGATTGGTTAGCAGAAACATCAGGTACATGGTTATGGTTGTCGGTGAGTAATAATACTTCGTTATTAACTGTATGGCACCTGCCACAACAGTTTGTTTTAGTGTAGTTCACGTATCGCCATATATTTTCTCATTCGTACTTACACGCTCTTGGGTATAAAAGAAGCCTTGCTCATTTAAGAGTGGCTTCCTCTTCTCACTTTTGAATGTTTGTGGTGATCGGCAGTGAGCCGCTGCGTTGGTTGAGAGAACGCAGGAGTAACGAGTGTAATATCGGCGACACCTTATTTCTGTTGTATTCTGTTATATCCAGTTTAATTAATCCTAGAAAAAAATCCTTAATGTTGTCTGTTGGCTCGGACTAGCAACCCTCACACGTGACTCAAACGTTGTATTTTTAACGAGAAATCAATGCTGAGCTACCGTGACAAACTGAGATGCCACAATGAATTAAGATACTATTAATTTTAATATGCGATGAATTGTCCATTCTATGTATTTGCACACGCGGTGAATTGACCGCGATGAATTGTTGGAGATGTAATGACATGGAACCGTTTCGACGACGTAACACATCTTTGGCAGCCTTTGCAGTCTATCTTATACGACAATCCACTGTTAGCCATGTTTTTTTCGTGCTTTCTTTTAAGACTCCACTGAACAGTGCTTGTTTGAAAAGAGTTTACACCTTTAAAACTTTATAAACCATTACTTCCCCTAACAGTGTACATTACAAAACAAAGTCGACTACTTAGGCCAGTGTTCATTGTTACACTATCACTTTTTTCTAAAGATTTTGAAAAATGTAGACATTCTGAAAGTGACTATATCTTTAATGTAGACATTCTGAAAGTGACTGTATCTTTAATGTAGACATTCTGAAAGTGACTATATCTTTAATGGAGACATTCTGAAAGTGACTATATCTTTAATGTAGACATTCTGGAAGTTACTATATCTTTAATGTAGACATTCTAAAAGTGACTATATCTTTAATGTAGACATTCTGAAAGTGATTATATCTTTAATGTAGACATTCTGGAAGCCCATTGATATGTATTATTAAGTAATAAAAACAACATTTATAATAAAAATGGCATCAAACAATAGTCCTTACTTTACTGTAATCCATGTCACAGTAGCAGGTTGTGGTTGACGAGAAATAATGCGGTGATTTTGCTGGTTGCCTTCCACCTGAAAAAAGAGTCAAGTCTTGGAACACTTTGGTAAGAGAAATACGTAAAAGCTCTATACGTCAAGCTCTATTCGTACGATTTAAAATATCCTCCTAACAGGCATAAGGTTGACAAGTGCATAAAAACACTTCTCTACTTTTGCTCGACCTACGCGGACCGATTTAGAGTCTGGCCTTCAGCAGGTCTGGCCATAAAATTCAGGATTACTATAATGAAAGAAAGTTCAAAGGGCTTTTAGGAGAACATTCTCTCAATTAGGCTGAGAATGAACACACCCATGATAATCCAGACCGTACCATCAACAATAAAAAATAAGTGAAAAACAGCCAATACATTTTGAAAAAAAAAATCATTAGACCTGCTCTCCCAATGGAACTCACAGAATTGAAGGCATATAAACAAAAATTCATATTAGAGGTCACTGAAAGGAAACGAACGAGGAATTGAGACATACAAACCTCCATGCACATGCATACAAGTACATCACTATTTAAATAAACAAAACCGTTGGATATTTCGCACATTAAAAATACACACACAAAATGCAAACACATTCATGCCCAAGAACTAAAACTTAAACTCATAAACGCAAAACAAACGCCGTAAACAACAAAGCGACTACAAAATTAAAAAATAAAAATGCTCATATAAATGAACACGTAATCACTCGCACGAAATGGAGCTAAAACAGAATTCAACAAACACACACATATTTCAAACACAAATTGCGCCAATTTCTGACACAACCAGTGAGTAAAATCATTCCTTGTTACTTGGAATTGGAGTTCAAATTATACTTCGTTCGTTCAAGTGAACTTTATCCGAATTTTTAAATGTGTACCTGCATAGCTCCGTGGGGATACGAGCTCTAATGCTTTTTTACTAAATGGCAAAGCAATTTTTTGTTCAGTTTATTATATATGCGGATATTTGAAAGGTGTGCAGGAAATCACCATGGCAAAGAAGTCTTACCTGGTTTGTTCTTGCATTCTCCGTCATAAGGAAATTCTTCGTTCTGTGGAACATTCAAAAATAAATTATTATGCACACTAGTGCAATCAGTCATTCAAATTAGTTTCTTGAATTATTTTAAAGTTACAAACTAGATGTGCACGACGTAATCTACACTGGTCTAGTTGGTAGCGGATCTTAAAGTCGGTGGTTGTTTCGCCGAGGCTTTGTTTTTCCTGTGGTTTCGTTTCCCAGTATTTGCCTGGTATTTCCATTAATTTCAATATGACGGGTAACATTTCTTCATTGACACTCGTGGGTGTCTCACTCGTGGTGCTGTTTAGCTTGGGGGCTTTGTTTCCCCCTCCATACCCCATCAAGCCTCTCCAAACGTGAAGCAATTGCGTCTCCCTCCGTCCCTGCCTGCCCCCTTACCTGCGCAAACGTGAAGAAGTACAGCTTAATACTTAAACTGCTTCATCCCCAACCGCAAGTTAATTCAGTGTTTTTTGAGAACACTGGCTAACACAGGATGCCATAACACAAGCGCATAGCATGTTTCGCATCGTGTTGCCTAGTCAAAATTGCAAGGAACGTTTATCTTTTTCCCCCTACGTTGGGTAAAATAAAAATTACTGAAAGCAAGATTTCAATAAACTTAGATCACATACGAAGGTGATGAAGAGAGATCATTAACACGTAAGTTATACCTGCCTAGTGTTAGTTGTACATCATGCCTTTCTTAAACTAATAACCCTTTATGACAGCTCGGACGGCATTCAAACTCACGGCCATTAGAGTATTAGGCTGATGTCCTAACAACCAGTTAAGTTGTTTTACGGACATATAAAGAATCCAAGACCAGAGAATACCCATTTAACTTTTAAATTAACTAAACAACGTAAAGGCACGAAATATATTACATAGTAAACTAGCGGAGTCGCTCACTTTGCTCGCTCATCCGCGTCGTCTCGCTTCGCTCGAGGAGCTTTCATGCTGCAACTCTTATTATGCTGCTGACAGACACTTCACATCGAAAACGATCAAGCAAAGATCAGAGTTCAGTGTGCGTTTTTCGTAAATCTTCAATTCATAAACAAATGAACTAAACAAAAAACACACATTAGAAACCATCCCCGTTCTGCCATGCACCTAAACTGACAATGTGCTAGGAGGCGAGACACTCGATTTCTACCTCAGTTGGCCTTGGCTTGAGGAGCGTTCATGCTAAAACTCTTATGCTGCTGACAGACATTCTATACCTAAAACACTCAAAAAAAATGTTCAGAATGTAGTACGAGTTCTTCTTAAGGTTTCAGTTCATAAACAAACGATATGGTAACCATAAATCACTCCAACAGTCTGGCCACCTAATGGCTGCATGAGCCTCTTGTTCAGATTGTCAGCCATAATACCACTGGCAACAGCACTGGACTACGCGTGCTACGTGGCACAACAGTCATAAATCATCCTCATCCAACCTGATTCCCGTTATGTACTGAACAGAGCGTATAACGAGTGTCCAAGTTGAAACTTTTCTTTGTATGCAATCCCTTGTCACAAGGTTGTCTGGGAGAGAGGATGTGGGTTTCGTTTCCCGGCTCCAGGCCACTTAATTCAACATCGTCGAATCTAATTTTACCAGAGCCTCGACAAAGGCATTTTTTTCTGGCACATGCATGATCTGGCCTTGAGCCAGGAGATAAAACACGCGATTTGTACGCAGTCGGCCTTGGCTTGAAGAAGCCTTAGCCATTCCCGCTGCAAGGCCGTTTCAACGCTGTAACACGCGAGTTGCTGCATGCTTGAACTAAACATGCTTGGTAATTTTATCCTGCATACTCCTTTCTGCGCTATTGGTATACATTATTTTTTTATTCAAATAATTTTGCAGACTTTACGTGGGTTTCCTTGTTTCAATAATTTTAAGGATTTTTACTTAAAGCCATCTCCTTCCCCGCTACGTGTGATGCTTTGAAACAGCAACCACATGTCGCCTATAATTTTTGACTAATATAAAAGATTTCGTGCAAGGCGAAATCGTACTAGAAACTATTCGTGTTTACCACAAGTAGGCTGGACTATTGCTGAGTAGAGAACCAGCTAACAGCGCACTATTGATCGAAGTCGATGTTTTACAAATCCAAACGAAACGTCGAAATTTTTCTGACACCCTTTTCTGTTATCAATATACAGGGTGTTTAAAAAAAAACGCTACACGTCGAATTTTTCTAAGTCCAACAACCATTCCCCGTCAGTATTACCCGTATCCCTGACCTCAGTAAAGAAATCAAGAAAGTTATTCCTGTCCTCAGGAAAGAAAGCTTTTATTTGCGTTTCAAACAAGAACGTAAAAGGTAACAAAAGCATGTGACAGCCCTGGTTGGTGGGGGGCGGGGGGGTTACCAAAATAATCAATTAAATCCCAAAATTAGATTTCAAGTAAAAAGAAAAAAAAATCATCATAAAGCAAAATAGCTAAAATAAAGGCTTTTACATTATTTGGATTCCAAATAA